>SZWC01024538.1:22259-37291 GCA_023375785.1 Penium margaritaceum | reverse complement strand
GCAACCAGTTGGCAACACTCCACAACCAGTTTGGACCACTCCGCAACCAGCTTGCACCACTCCGCAACCAGTTCGCACCACTCCCCAACCAGTCCGCACCACTCCAAAACCAGTTTGCACGACTCCGCAATTAGTTCCCACCACTCCGCAAGCAGTTCGCACCACTCCGCAACCAGTTCCCACCACTTCGCAACCAGCTCGCACCACTCCTTAACCGGTTGACCACTCTACAACCCTTTCGAACCACTCCGGAACCACTTCACACAACTCCTCAACCAGTTCGCACCACCCCTCAACCAGTTCGCACCACTCCGCAACCAGTTTGCGCCACTCCTCAGCCAGTGTGCACCACTCCGCAACCAGTTCGTACCACTCCGCAACCAGTTCGCACCATTTTGCAACCAGTTCCCACCATTCCGCAACCGGTCCGACCACTCCGCAACCAGTTCACACCACTCTGCAACCAGTTCGCACGACTCCGCAACCGGTTCGCACCACTCCACAACCAGTTCGCACTACTCCGCAACCAGTTCGCACCACTCCACAACCAGTTCGCACCACTCCGCAACCAGTTTGCGCCACTCCTCAGCCAGTGCGCACCACTCCGCAACCAGTTCGTACCACTCCGCAACCAGTTCGCACCACTCCGCAACCGGTTCGCACCACTCCGCAACCAGTTCGCACCACTCCGCAACAGGTTCGCACCACTCCTCAACCAGTTCCCACCACTCCGCAACCATTTCGCACCTTTCCGCAACCAGTTCGCACCACTCCGCAGCCAGTTCGCACCACTTTGCAACCAGTTCGCACCACTTTTCAGCCAGTTTGCACCACACCGCAACCAGTTCTCACCACTCTGCAACCAGTTTGCACCACTCCACAACCAGTTTGCACCACTCTCCAACCAGTTCCGACCACTCCGCAAACAGTTCCCACCACTCAGCAACCAGTTCACACCACTCTACAACCAGTTCGCACCAATCCGCAACCAGTTCGCACCACTCCGCAACCAGTTTGCACAAATCCGCAACCAGTTCGCACCACTCTGCAACCACTTTGCACAACTCACATCCAGTTCGCACCACTCCTCAACCAATTTGCACCACTCCGCAACCAGTTCACACCACTCCGCAACCAGTTCGCACCACTCTGCAACCAGTTCGCACCACTCCGCAACCAGTTCGCACTACTCCGCAACCAGTTCGCACCACTCCACAACCAGTTCGCACCTCTCCGCAACCAGTTCGCACCACTCCGCAACCAGTTTGCACCACTCTGTAACCAGTTCGCACCACTCCGCAACCAGTTCGCACTACTCCGCAACCAGTTCGCACCACTCCACAACCAGTTCGCACCTCTCCGCAACCAGTTCGCACCACTCCGCAACCAGTTTGCACCACTCTGTAACCAGTTCGCACCACTCCGCAACCAGTTCGCACTACTCCGCAACCAGTTCGCACCACTCCACAACCAGTTCGCACCTCTCCGCAACCAGTTCGCACCACTCCGCAACCAGTTCGCGCCACTCCGCAACTAGTTCGCACCACTCCGCAACCAGTTCGCACCACTCCGCAACTAGTTCCCACCACTCCGCAACCAGTTCGCACCATTCCGCAACCAGTTCGCACCACTCCTCAACAAGTTCTCACCACTGAGAAACCAGTTCGCACCACTCCGCAACCAGTTTGTACCACTGCACAACCAGTTTGCACCACTCCGCAACCAGTTCGTACCACTCCGCAACCAGTTGGCACAACTCCGCAACCAGTTCGCACCACTCCGCACGCAGTGCGCACCACACCGCAACCAGTGCGAACCAATCCACAACCAGTTCGCACCACTCCGCAACCCGTTCGCACCACTCCACAACCAGTTCGCACCACTCCGCAACCAGTTTGCACCATTCCGCAACCAGTTGGCACCACTCCGAAAAACGTTTGCACCACTCCGCAACCAGTTTGGAGAACTCCGCAACTGGTTCACCACTCCGTAACCAGTTTGCACCACTCCGCAACCGGTTCGCACCACTCCGCAACCAGTTCGCACCACTCCGCAACCAGTTCGCACCACTCCGCAACCAGTTCGCACCACTCCGCAACCAGTTCGCACCACTCCGCAACCAGTTTGCACCACTCCGCAACCAGTTCGCACCACTCCGCAACCGGTTCGCACCACCCCGCAACCAGTTTGCACCACTCCGCAACCAGTTCGCACCCCTCCACAACCAGTTAGCACCACTCTGCACCTAGTTTGTACCACTCCGCAACCAGTGCGCACCACTCCACAACCAGTGCGTACCACTCCGCAACCAGTTTGCACTACTCCACAACCCGTTTGCACCACTCCGCAACCAGTTCGCACCACTCTGCAACCAGTTCTCACCCCTCCACAACCAGTTCGCACCACTCCGCACCCAGTTCGCACCACTCCGCAACCAGTTGGCACCACTCCGAAACAAGTTTGCACCACTCTGCAACAAGTTTGGAGAACTCCGCAGCTGGTTCACCACTCCGTAACCAGTTTGCACCACTCCGCAACCAGTTCGCACCCCTCCACAACCAGTTAGCACCACTCTGCACCTAGTTTGTACCACTCCGCAACCAGTGCGCACCACTCCACAACCAGTGCGTACCACTCCGCAACCAGTTTGCACTACTCCACAACCCGTTTGCACCACTCCGCAACCAGTTCGCACCACTCTGCAACCAGTTCTCACCCCTCCACAACCAGTTCGCACCACTCCGCACCCAGTTCGCACCACTCCGCAACCAGTTGGCACCACTCCGAAACAAGTTTGCACCACTCTGCAACAAGTTTGGAGAACTCCGCAGCTGGTTCACCACTCCGTAACCAGTTTGCACCACTCCGCAACCAGTTCGCACCCCTCCACAACCAGTTAGCACCACTCTGCACCTAGTTTGTACCACTCCGCAACCAGTGCGCACCACTCCACAACCAGTGCGTACCACTCCGCAACCAGTTTGCACTACTCCACAACCCGTTTGCACCACTCCGCAACCAGTTCGCACCACTCTGCAACCAGTTCTCACCCCTCCACAACCAGTTCGCACCACTCCGCACCCAGTTCGCACCACTCCGCAACCAGTTGGCACCACTCCGAAACAAGTTTGCACCACTCTGCAACAAGTTTGGAGAACTCCGCAGCTGGTTCACCACTCCGTAACCAGTTTGCACCACTCCGCAACCAGTTCGCACCCCTCCACAACCAGTTAGCACCACTCTGCACCTAGTTTGTACCACTCCGCAACCAGTGCGCACCACTCCACAACCAGTGCGTACCACTCCGCAACCAGTTTGCACTACTCCACAACCCGTTTGCACCACTCCGCAACCAGTTCGCACCACTCTGCAACCAGTTCTCACCCCTCCACAACCAGTTCGCACCACTCCGCACCCAGTTCGCACCACTCCGCAACCAGTTGGCACCACTCCGAAACAAGTTTGCACCACTCTGCAACAAGTTTGGAGAACTCCGCAGCTGGTTCACCACTCCGTAACCAGTTTGCACCACTCCGCAACCAGTTCGCACCCCTCCACAACCAGTTAGCACCACTCTGCACCTAGTTTGTACCACTCCGCAACCAGTGCGCACCACTCCACAACCAGTGCGTACCACTCCGCAACCAGTTTGCACTACTCCACAACCCGTTTGCACCACTCCGCAACCAGTTCGCACCACTCTGCAACCAGTTCTCACCCCTCCACAACCAGTTCGCACCACTCCGCACCCAGTTCGCACCACTCCGCAACCAGTTGGCACCACTCCGAAACACGTTTGCACCACTCCGCAACCCGTTTGGAGAACTCCGCAACTGGTTCACCACTCTGTAAGCAGTTTGCACCACTCCGCAACCGGTTCGCACCACTCCGCAACCAGTTTGCGCCACTCCGCAACCAGTTCGCACCACTCCGCAACCGGTTCGCACCACCCCGCAACCAGTTTGCACCACTCCGCAACCAGTTCGCGCCATTCCGCAACCAGTTCGCACCACTCCGCAACCAGTTTGCACCACTCCGCAACCAGTTCGTACCACTCCTCAGCCAGTTCGCACCACTCCTCAACCAGTTCGCACCACTCCTCAACCAGTTCGCAACACTCCGCATCCAGCTCGCACCACTCCGCAACCGGTTCGCACCACCCCGCAACCAGTTTGCACCACTCCGCAACCAGTTTGCACCACTTTGCAACCAGTTCCCACCACTCGGCAGCCAGTTCGCACCACTCCCCAACCACTTTGCAGCACTCCGCAACCAGTTCGCACCACTCCGCAACAGGTTTGCACCACTCCACAACGAGTTCGCACCACACCGCAACCAGTTCGCACCACTCCCCAACCAGTTTGCACCAGTCCGCAACTAGTTTGCACCACTCCGCAACCAGTCGCACAACTACGCAACCAGTTTGCACCACTCCGCAACCAGTTCGCACCACTCCGCAACCCGTTCGCACCACTCCGCAACCAGTTCGCACCACTCCGTAACCAGTTCGCACCACTCGGCAACCAGTTCGCACCATTCCGCAACCAGTTCGCACCACTCCGCAACCAGTTTGCACCACTCCGCAACCAGTTCGCACCACTCCGCAACCAGTTCCCACCACTCTGCACCCAGCTCCCACCACTCCTCAACCGGGTCACACCACTCACTAAACCTTTTGCACCACTCTGCAACCACTTCGCACCACTCCTCATCCAGTTCGCACCACTCCTCAACCAGTTCACACCACTCCGCAACCAGTTTGCACCACTCCGCAACCAGGTCGCACCAATCCGCAACCAGTCCGCACCACTCCGCAACCAGTTCGCACCAGTCAGCAACCAGCTCCCACCACTCCGCAACCAGTTCGCACCACTCCGCAACCAGTTCGCACCACTCCGCAACCCGTTCGCACCACTCCGCAACCAGTTCGCACCACTCCGCAACCAGTTCGCACCACTCCGCAACCAGTTCCCACCTCTCCGCAACGAGTTCGCACCACTCCGCAACCTGTTCCCACCACTCCGCAACCGGTTTGTACCACTCCGCAACCACTTCGCACCACACCGCAACTACTTCGCACCACTTTGAAACCAGTTCGCACCACTCTGCAACCCGTTCGCACCACTCCGCAACCAGTTCGCACCACTCCGCAACCAAGTCGCACCACTCCGCAACCAGTTTGGAGAACTCCGCAACCGGTTCACCACTCCGCAACCAGTTCCCACCACTCCACATCCAGTTCACACCACTCTGCAACCAGTTCGCACCACTCCGTAACCAGTTCGCACCACTCCTCAAAAAGTTCTCACCACTCAGAAACCAGTTCGCACCACTTCGCAACCAGTTCGCACCACTCCGTAACCACTTCGCACCACTCCACAACCAGTTTGCACCACTTCGCAACTAGTTCGCACCACTCTGCAAGCAATTTGCACCACTCCGCAACCAGTTCGCACCACTCCGCAACCAGTTCACACCACTCCACAACCAGTTCGCACCACTCCGCAACCAGTTGCACCACTCCGCAACCAGTTCGCACCACTCCGCGACCAGTTCGGTCCACTCCGCGACCAGTTTGCACGACTCTGCAACCAGTTCCCACCACTCCGCAGCCAATTCGCACCACGTTGCAACCAGTTCGTACCACTCCGCAACCGGTTCGCACCACTCCGCAACGAGTTCGCACCACTCCGCAACCAGTTCGCACCACTCAGCAACCAATTCGCACCAATCCGCAACCAGTTCGCACCACTCCGCAGCCAATTTGCACCACTCTGCAACCACTTCGCACCACTCGGCAACCAGTTCGCACCACTCCGCAGCCAATTTGCACCACTCTGCAACCACTTCGCACCACTCCGCAACCAGTTGCACCACTCCGCAACCAGTTCGCATCACTCCACAACCAGTATGCACCACTCCGCACCCAGTTTGCGCCACTCCGCAACCAATTTGCACCACTCTGCAACCAGTTTGTACCACTCCGCAACCAGTTCGCACCACTCTGCAACCAGTTCGCTCCACTCCGCATTCATTTCGCACCTTTGATTCCACAACTTTGATTACTCTGTATACGATTCACAAATGGTCACAGGGGAAAGCAATGGTTCGGGAATTCTAGGTGTCAGTTAGCAAGTACAAAGATATTCAAAAAGTAGTGGCAAGGTGTGGCTACCATGCACAATGACCAACCAAAGTATACATATGTCACTGACCATTTGGAAAGGACTTCACGATAGGTGGTCAATGTTGACGACTCGTGATACAAGTCAGAAAAGGTCGGAGGGAGAAACAATGGTTCAGGAATACTAGTTATTGACTACAAAATACAAAGACTTTCAATAAGTAGTGGCACGGTGTGGCTACCGTTTACAATGACCAACCAAAGTAGGCATATGTCACTGACCATGACGAAAGAATTTCACTGTATGTTGCCAGAGTTGACAACTCACATTACGAGTCACAAATGGTCAGATGGGAAAACAATGGTTTGGAACCACTATTAATCAAACAGCAAGCACAAGTTCCTTCAATAAGTAGTGACTCTGTGTGGCTACCATGCACAATGACCAACCAAAGAATGCATGTCACTTACCATGACCAAATGATTTCACTATGTGTGGCAAACGTTGACAACTCTTTAAGTGAGTCGCAACTGGTCATATGGGAAACAATGGTTTGGGATTACTAGTTATTGACTAGCAAGTACAAAGACCCGTAGTAAGCAGTGGCACGGTGTGGCTACCATGAACAATGACTAACCAAAGTATGCATGTGTCACTGATCATGACAAAATGATTTCACTGTGTGTGGTCAACGTTGAAAATTCATAATAAAAGTCACAAATGATCAGAGAGGGGAACAATGGTTGGGGAACACTAGTTCTCGACTAGCAAAGTACGAGAAATTGAATTTGTATGGGCACGGGTTGGCTACCATGCACAACAACCAACTAAAATATGCATGTGTCATTGACCATGACCATATAATTTCACTATGTGTCTTCAACACCAACAACTCATAATACACGTCACAAATGGTCAGAGCGGGAAACAATGGTATGGGAATGTTGTTTATTGACTAGCAAGTACAAATACCTTCAATAAGTAGTGGCACTGTGTGGCTACCATGCACAATGACCAACCAAAGTAGGCATGTGTCACTGACCATGACCGACGAATTTCACTATGGTCAACGTTGACAGCTCATAGTATGTGTCACAAATGCTCATAGGTGGGGGATAATGGGTTGGGAGTACTATTCATCTACTGGCAACTACATAGACCGTCAATAACTAGTGACACGGTTGGCTGCCATGGACAATGACCAACAAAAGTAGGCATACGTCATTGAACATGACCAAAGAATGTCACTATGTGTGTTTTACATTGAGAACTCATAATACGATTCACAAATGGGCAGATGGAGACATGATGGGTTTAGAATACTAGTTGTTGACTAGCATGTACAAGGACCTTTATTAAGTACTTGTATGGTGTGGCTACCATGCACAATGACCAACCAAAGGAGGCATATGTCACTAACCATGACCAAAAAGGTTCACTATGTGTGGTCAACGTTGGCAGCGCATAATACAATTCACAAGCTGTCATAGGGGGAACAATGGTTAGGAAATACCAGTCATCGGCTAGCAAGTACAAATACCTTCAATAAGCAGTGGCACGGTGTAGATACCATGCACAAGGACCAACCAAAGCAGGCATATGTCACCGACCATGACCATATAATTTCACCATATGTGGTCAACGTTGACAACTAATAACATGGGTCACAAATGGTCAAAGAGGGAAATACTGGGTTAGGAATACTATGTGGTGACTAGCAAGTACAACGACCTTCAATAAGAAGTAGTATGGTGTGCTTACCATGTACAATGACCAACCAAATAGGCATATGTCACTCAACATGACCGAATAGTTGCACTATGATGGCTCAACTTAGATAACTCATAATAGGAGTCACGAATGGTCTGAGGGGGGAAACAATAGTTTGGGAATCCTAGTATTGACTAGCAAGTACAAAGACGTTCATTTACCATTGGCACGGAGTGGCTTCCATGTACAATAACAAACTAAAGTAGGCACATGTCACTGACCATGACCAAATACTTTCACGAGTCACAAATGGTCCAAGACATCTCGGGCAAGCCCAAGACAACAGGAGAAACCCCAGGACAACTGGAGCAATGACAAGACAACTGGAGCAGGCAAAAGACATTCGGAGCAAGGCCAATAAAACAAGACCAAGCCAAAGACAACTGGAGCAAGCCAAGGACAACAGGAGCAAGGTCAAGACAACTGGAGCAAGCCCAAGACAACTGAAGCAAGCCCAGGTCAACTGGAGCAAGCCCAAGACAAGGCGAGCAAGGCTAGGACAACTGGAGCAAGGCCAGGACATTTTGAGCAAGCCAAAGACAAGTAAAACAAGCGCAAGACAACCGGAGCAAGGCCAAAACAAGTGGAGCAGGGCCAGGACAACTGGAGAAAGCCCAATTCATCTGGAGCAAGTCCAAGACAACTGGATCAAGGCCAAGACAACTGGAGCAAGGTCAAGAAAACAAGAGCAAAGCCAAGACAACTGGAGCAAGGCCAAGACAAGTTGAACAATCACAAGACTACTGGAGCAAGGCAAAGACAACTGGAGCAAGTCCAAGACAACTGGATCAAGGCCAAGACAACTGGAGCAAGGTCAAGAAAACAAGAGCAAAGCCAAGACAACTGGAGCAAGGCCAAGACAAGTTGAACAATCACAAGACTACTGGAGCAAGGCAAAAATACTTGGGGCAAGGCCAAGACAGCTGGAGCAAGGCCAAGACAACTGGATCAAGCCCAAGACAACCAGAGCAAGGCCAAGACATCCGGAGCAAGCCCAATACATCTGGTGCAAGGCAAAGACAACTGGAGCAAGTCCAAGACAACTGGAGCAAGCCCAAGACAACTAGAGCAAGGCCAAGAGAACTGAAGCAAGCCCAAGAGAACGGGAGCAAGGCCAAGACAACTAGAGCAGCATGTCCTAAGCAGAATGTTGATACAAGGACAGCAGCGGCAGAAGCAAGTAGAAACGTCAGGACATGCAAGTGTACGTCAGCAGAGTGGCGTAAGGGAGAGCGGTCCGAGGAGTTAGTTGTGAAGTTTGATAGAGGCTAAGACTTGAGGGAGTCGAGGTAGACAAGTTGATGTGAGAGAGTGCTGGCAAGATGAGTAATGGTTGGCGGAGTAATAGAACTAAGCAAAGGAGCAAGAGTGACGGAGCGAAGAGCTAAGAGAGCCTGGCGAAGATAAGGATTGCGAGGAGCAAGAAGAGCGAAGACACAGCCGCAAAGTTGCGGAACCAAAGGGGAACAGTATGGATAGAACTATTTTGGTTAATTGGGGAGGGAATGATCATCCTCCATGTGTACAATAGAACAAAAGAGAGGACACAAGCAATGGCTTCTTATGCGCTAGCCGGACGCGCGTGCGATGAGTCCGCTTATTAGGGGATCCCTCGGTAGGATGGCCATTGATAGGTCAAGAAACGTTAACGGTTAGTGAGGAGTGATGCCCGAGGTGGTTCCAAGCCGAAGCTGAACCATTATTGGGATTTTAATCTCAGGAATATAATCCTCTTTCAGATTTATATCCCAACAGTGGTTACCATGTATAGGGACAAACGAAAGTAGGCAAATGTCAAAAACCATGACAAAACGGATTTCACAATATGTGGTCAACGTTGAAAACTCAGAACACGAGTCACTAATGGTCAGTGGAGGAAACCATGGGTTGGGAACACTATTTATCAACTAGCAAGTAGACAGATTTTCAACAAGTAGTGGCACGATGTCGCTATAATGCAAAGTGACAATTCAAAGGATGCACATGTCACTGATTATGACCGAAGAAGTCCACCATGTGTCGTCAACATCGACAACTCATAACACGAGTCACAGATGGTCAGAGGGAGAGACAATGGTTTGGAAATCCTATGTATCAAGGGTGAAAACGAGACTGGTCTCGCGATTCTAAGGTCAGACTTGGAATTGCCATTCCGAGACCAGTCAGAGACTTGGAATTGCGATTATGAGTCTCAGTCTTGCGATTCTGAGAATCGCGATTCTCACTGGTGAGAATCACGATTCTGGCCATTGAGAATCACGATTATGGGGACATGTGTAAAATATCAGACCTGGGATTTCATTTTTTGATGCCTTTTCTCTCTTGAACATATACTTTACAAGTACATTTGCGTATCAAGATGTATGTTTGTCCATAAAACCTCCATTGTTTTATGTCCAAGACTAATCTTGTCCTCGTTACCCATGGCCATAGAGACATAAGTGGGAATCATGATTCTGGGCCCAAGACATGGAATTGCGATTCCGAGACCAGTCCCAATCGTGGAATTGCGATTCCAAGACCAGTCTCGGAATTCCCATTTCGGACTGGCGTTATGAGTTGTCAATGTTGACCACACATAGTGGACTTATTTGGTCGTAGTCAGTGACGTATGCATCCTTTGGTTGGTCACTGTGCACGCTAGCCATACCTTCCCACTGCTTGTTTAAGGTCTCAGTACTTGCTAGTTGATAACTAGTGTCCCCAATCCATTGTTTTCCCCTCTGACCATTTGTGACTCATGTCATGCGTTTTCAACATTGACCACATGAAGTGAAACTTGTTCGTCATGACTAGTGACATATGCATACTTTGGTTGGTCACTGTGCATTGAGGCCACATTGTTCCACTACATATTGAAGGTATTTGTACTTGCTAGTAGATAACTAGTATTCACAAACCACTACCTTCCACCCTGACCATTTGTGACTCTTGTTGTGAGCTGTCAAAGTTTACCACACGTAGTGACATTGTTTGGTCATGGTCAGTGATATATGCCTACTTTGGTTGGTCATCATGCTTGGTCTCCACACCGTGACATGACGTATTCAAGCCCCTTGTGCGTGCTATGTGGTACTTGGTGTTTCCAAACCATTGTTTCCCCCTCTGACCATTTGTGACTCGTATTATGAGCTGTCAACGTTGACCACACACAGCGGATTTCTTTGGCCAAAGGCAGTACATATGCCTAATTTTGTCGGTCATTGTACATGGTAGCCACACCGTGCTACTACTGAATGAAGGTTGTTGTACTTTGTAGTTGAGAACCGATATTCCCATAGCATTGTTTCCTGTCCTGACCGTTTGTGACTCGTGTGATGGTTGGTCAACGTTGACCACCCATATTGAAACTATGTGGTCATGATCAGTGACATATGCCTAGTTTGGTTGTTTGGTGTGCATATCAGCCAAACTGTGCCACTACGTATTGAAGTTCTTTGACCTTTCTAGTCAATACATAGGCTTCCCAAACCATTGTCTCTCCCTCTGACCATTTGTGACTCGTGTTATGAGTTGTCAATGTTGACTACACATAGTGGACTTATTCGGTCGTAGTCAATGATGTATGCATCCTTTGGTTAGTCATAGTGCACGCTAGCCATACCGTGCCACTGCTTGTTGAAGGTCTTTGTACTTCCTAGTTGACAACTAGTGTTCCCAATCCATTGTTTTCCCCTCTGACCATTTGTGACTCGTGTTATGCGTTTTCAACGTTGACCACATTAAGTGAAATTCTTTCGTCATGTTCAGTGACATATGCATACTTTGGTTGGTCACTCTGCATTGAAGCCACATTGTGCCACTACATATTGAAGGTATTTGTACGTGCTAGTAGATAACTAGTATTCACAAACCATTACCTTCCACCCTGACCATGTGTGACTCGTGTTGTGAGTTGTCAAAGTTTACCACACTTATTCACATTATTTGGTCATGGTCAGTGACATATGCCTACCTTGGTTGGTCATCGTGCATGGTCTCCACACCGTGCCACAACGTATTGAAGCCCCTTGTGCTTCCTATGTGATACTTGGTGTTCCCAAACCATAGTTTCCCCCTCTGACCACTTGTGACTCGTATTATGAGTTGTCAACGTTGATCACACATAGCGGATTTCTTTGGTCAAAGGCAGTACATATGCCTACTTTGGTCGGTCATTGTACATGGTAGCCACACCGTGCTAATACTGAATGAAGGTCGTTGTACTTGGTAGTTGAGAACCGACATTCCCATAACATTGTTTCCTGTCCTGACCATTTGTGACTCGTGTTATGGTTGGTCAATGTTGACCACCCATATTGGAATTCTGTGGTCATGATCAGTGACATATGCCTAGTTTGGTTATTTGGTGTGCATATGAGCCACACCGTGCCACTACGTATTGAAGTTCTTTGTCCTTTCTAGTCAAAAAATAGGCTTCCCAAACCATTTTCTCTCCCTCTGACCATTTGTAACTCGTGTTATGAGTTGTCAATGTTGACAGTGGACTTATTCGGTCGTAGTCAGTGACGTATGCATCCTTTTGTTGGTCACTGTGCACGCTAGCCATACCGTGCCATTGTTTGTTGAAGGTATTTGTACCTGCTAGTTGATAACTAGTGTTCCCAACCCATTGTTTTCCCCTCTGACCATTTGTGACTCGTGTTATGTGTTTTCAATATTGACCACATGAAGTGAAATTCTTTCGTCATGGTCAGTGACATATGCATAATTCGGGTGGTCACTGTGCATTGAAGCCACATTGTGCCACAACATATTGAAGGTATTTGTACTTGCTAGTAGATAACTAGTATTCACAAACCATTACCTTCCACCCTGACCATTTGTGACTCGTGTTAAGAGTTGTCAAGGTTTACCACACTTAGTGACATTATTTGGTCATGGTCAGTGGCATATGCCTACTTTGGTTGGTCATCGTGCATGGTCCCCACACCGTGCCACAACGTATTGAAGCCCCTTGTGCTTGCTATGTGATATGTGGTGTTCCCAAACCATTATTTCCCCCCGCTGACCCTTTTGTGACTTGTATTATGATGTGTCAACGTGGACCACACACGGCGGATATCTTTGGTCAAAGGCAGTAAATATGCATACTTTGGTCGGTCATTGTGCATGGTAGCCACACCGCGCTACTACTGACCAAAGGTCATTGTACTTGGTAGTTGAGAACCGATATTCTCATAGCATTGTTTCCTCTCCTGACCGTTTCTGACTCGTGTTATGGTTGGTCAACGTTGACCACCCATGTTGAAATTATCTGGTCATGAGCAGTGACACATGCATAGTTTGATTGTTTGGTGTGCATTTTAGCCACACCGTGCCACTACGTATTGAAGTTCTTTGTCCTTTCTAGCCAATACATAGGCTTCCCAATCCATTGTTTTCCCCTCTGACCATTTGTGACTCGTGTTATGCGTTTTCAACGATGACCACATTGAGTGAAATTTGTTCGTCATGGTTAGTGAGATATGCATACTTTGGTTGGTCACTGTGCATCGAAGCCACATAGTGCCACTACATATTGAAGGTGTTTATACTTGCTAGTAGATAACTAGTAATCACAAACCATTACCTTCCACCCAGACCATTTGTGACACGTGTTGTGAGATGTCAAAGTTTACCACACTTAGTGATATTACTTGGTCATGGTCAGTGACATATGCCTACTTTGGTTGGTCATCGTGCATGGTATCCACACCATGCCACAACGTATTGAAACCCCTTGTGCTTGCTATGTGATACTTGGTATTCGCAAACCATTGTTTCCCCCTCTAACCATTTGTGACTCCTATTATGAGTTGTCAGCGTTGACCACACACAGGGGATTTCTTCGGTCAAAGGCAGTACATATGCCTACTTTGGTCGGTCATTGTGCATGGTAGCCACACCGTGCTATTACTGAATTAAGGTTGTTGTACTTGGTAGTTGAGAACAGATATTGCCGTAGCATGGTTTCCTGTCTTGACCGTTTGTGACTCGTGTTATGGTTGGTCAACGTTGACCACCCATACTGAAATTCTGTGGTCATGATCAGTGACATATGCCTAGTTTGGTTGTTTGGTGTGCATATTAGCCACACCGTGCCACTACGTATTGAAATTCTTTGTCCTTTCTAGTCAATACATCGGCTTCCCAAACCCTTGTCTCTCCATCTGACCATTTGTGACTCGTGTTATGAGTTGTCAATGATGACTACACATAGTGGACTTATTCGGTCGTAGTCAGTGACGTATGCATGCTTTCGTTGGTCACTGTGCACGCTAGCCATACCATGCCACTGCTTGTTGAAGGTCTTTGTACTTCCTAGTTGATAACTAGTGTTCCCAATCCATTTTTTTCCCCTTTGACCAATTGTGACTGGTGTTATGCGTTCTCAACGTTGACCACATGAAGTGAAATTCTTTCGTCATGTTCAGTGACATATGCATACATTGGCTGGTCACTGTGCATTGAAGCCACATTGTGCCACTACATATTGAAGGTGTTTGTACTTGCTAGTAGATAACTAGTATTCACAAGCCATTACCTTCCACCCTGACCATTTGTGACTCGTGTTGTGAGTTGTCAAAGTTTACCACACTTAGTGACATTATTTGGTCATGGTCAGTGACATATGCCTACTTTGGTTGGTCATTGTGCATGGTCTCCACACCGTGCCACAACGTATTGAAGCCCCTTGTGCTTGCTATGTGATACTTGGTGTTCTCAAACCATTGTTTCCCCCTCTGACCATTTGTGACTCATATTATGAGTTGTCAACGTTGGCCACACACAGCATGTTTCTTTGGTCAAAGGCAGTACATATGCCTACTTTGGTCGGTCATTGTACATGGTAGCCACACCGTGCTACTACTGAATGAAAGTTGTTGTACTTGGTATTTGAGAACCGATATTCCCATACCATTGTTTCCTGCCCTGACCGTTTGTGACTCGTGTTATGGTTCGTCATCGTTGACCACCCATATTGCAATTATGTGGTCATGATCAGTGACATATGCCTAGTTTGGTTGCTTGGTGTGCATATTAGCCACACCGTGCCACTACGTATTGAAGTTCTTTGTCCTTTCTAGTCAACACATAGGCTTCCCAAACCATTTTCTCTCCCTCTGACCATTTGTGACTCGTGTTATGAGTTGT
>SZWC01024538.1:5678-18969 GCA_023375785.1 Penium margaritaceum | reverse complement strand
TCAGTGACGTATGCATCCTTTGGTTGGTCAATGTGCACGCTAGCCATACCATGCCACTGCTTGTTGAAGGTCTTTGTACTTCCTAGTTGATAACTAGTTGCCCCAATCCATTGTTTTCCCCTCTTACCATTTGTGACCCGTGTTATGCGTTTTCAACGCTGACCACATGAAGTGAAATTCTTTCGTCATGTTCAGTGACATATGCATACTTTGGTTGGTCACTGTGCATTGAAGCGACATTGTGCCACTACATATTGAAGGTATTTGTACTTGCTAGTAGATAACTAGTATTCACAAACCATTACCTTCCACCCTGACCACCTGTGACTCGTGTTGTGAGTTGTCAAAGTTTACCACACTTAGTGAAATCATTTGGTCATGGTCAGTGACATATGCCCACTTTGGTTGGTCATCTTGCATGGTCCCCACACCAAGCCACAACGTATTTAAGCCCCTTGTGCTTGTTATGTGATACTTGGTGTTCCCAAACCATTGTTTCCCCCTCTGTCCATGTGTGACCCGTATTATGAGTTGTCAACGTTGACCACACACAGCGGATTTCTTTGGTCAAAGGCAGTACATATGCCTACTTTGGTCGGTGATTGTGCATGGTAGCCACACCGTGCTACTACTGACTAAAGGTTTTTGTACTTGGTAGTTGAGATCCGACATTCCCATAGCATTCTTTCCCGTCCCGAGCGTCTGTGACTCGTGTTGTGGATGGTCATCGTTGACCACCCATGTTGAGATTATGTGGTCATGATCAGTGACGTATGCCTGGTTTGGTTGTTTGGTGTGCATATTAGCCACACCATTCAAGTACGTATTGAAGTTCTTTGTCCTTTCTAGTCAATACATAGGCTTCCCAAACCATTGTCTCTCCCTCTGACCATTTGTGACTCGTGTTATGGGTTGTCAATGTTGACTACACATAGTGGACTTATTCGGTCATAGTCGGTGACCTATGCATCCTTTGGCTGGTCACTGTGCACGCTGGCCATACCGTGCCACTGCTTGTTGAAGGTCTTTGTACTTTCTATTTGACAACTAGCATTCCCAACCCATTGTTTTCCCCTCGAACCATTTGTGACTCGTGTTATGCGTTTTCAACGTTGACCACATGAAGTGAAATTTGTTTGTCATGGTTAGTGACACGTGCATACTTTGGTTGGTCACTGTGCATTGAAGCCACATTGTGCCACTACATATTGAAGGTATTTGTACTTGCTAGTAGATAACTAGTATTCACAAACCATTACCTTCCACCCTGACCATTTGTGACTCGTGTTATGCGTTTTCAACGTTGACCACATGAAGTGAAATTTGTTTGTCATGGTTAGTGACACGTGCATACTTTGGTTGGTCACTGTGCATTGAAGCCACATTGTGCCACTACATATTGAAGGTATTTGTACTTGCTAGTAGATAACTAGTATTCACAAACCATTACCTTCCACCCTGACCATTTGTGACTCGTGTTGTGAGTTGTAAAAGTTTACCACACTTAGTGACATTACTTGGTCATGGTCAGTGACATATGCCTACTTTGGTTGGTCATCGTGCATGGTCTCCACACCGTGCCACAACGTAATGAAGCCCCTTGTGCTTGCTATGTGATACTTGGTGTTCCCAGACCATTGTTTCCCCCTCTGACCATTTGTGACTCGTGTTATGAGTTGTCAACGTTGACCACGCTCAGCGGATTTATCTGGTCAAAGGCAGTACATATGCTTACTTTGGTCGGTCATTGTGCATGGTAGGCACGCCGTGCTACTTCTGACTGAAGGTCATTGTACTTGGTAGTTGAGAACCGATATTCTCATATCATTGTTTCCTCTTCTTACCGTTTGTGACTCGTGTTATGGTTGGTCAACGTTGACCACCCATATTGAAATTATGTGGTCATGATCAGTGATATATGCCAAGTTTGATTGTTTTTTATGCATGTTAGCCACACCGTGCCACTATGTATTGAATTTCTTTGTCCTTTATAGTCAATACATATGCTTCCCAAACCATTGTCTCTCCCTCTGACCATTTGGGACTGGCGTTATGAGTTGTCAATGCTGACCGCACATAGTCGACTCATTCGGTCATAGTCAGTGACATATGCATCCTTTCGTTGGTCACCGTGCACGCTAGCCATACGGTGCCACTGCTTGTTGAAGGTCTTTGTACTTGCTAGTTGATAACTAGTGTCCCCAATCCATTGTTTTTCCCTCTGACCATTTGTGACTTGTGTTATGCGTTTTCAACATTGACCACATACGTGAAATTTGTTCGTCATGGTTAGTGACATATACATACTTTGGTTGGTCACTGTGCATTGAGGCCACATTGTGCCACTACATATTGAAGGTATTTGTACTTTCTATTATATAACTAGTATTCACAGACCATTACCTTGTACCCTGACCATTTGTGACCCGTGTTGTGAGTTGTCAAAGTTTACCACACTAAGTGACATTATTTGGTCATGGTCAGTGACATATGTCTAATTTGGTTGGTCATCGTGCATGGTCTCCACATCGTGCCACAACGTATCGAAGCCCCTTGTGCTTGCTATGTGATACTTGGTGTTTCCAAACCATTGTTTCCCCCTTTGTCCATTTGTGACTCTTATTATGAGTTGTCAACGTTGACCACACACAGCGAATTTCTCTGGTCAGAGGTAGTACAAATGCCTACTTTGCTCAGTCATTGTACATGGTAGCCACACCGTGCTACCATTGAATGAAGGTCGTTGTATTTGGTAGTTGAGAACCGATATTCCCATAGCATTGTTTCCTGTCCTGACCGTTTGTGACTTGTGTTATGGTTGGTCGACGTTGACCACCCATATCGAAATTATGTGGTCATGATCAGTGACATATGCGTAGTTTGGTTGTTTGGTGTGCATATTAGCCACAAAGTGCCACTACGTATTGAAGTTCTTTGTCCTTTCTAGTGAATACATAGGCTTCCCAAACAATTTTCTCTCCCTCTGACCATTTGTGACTCGTGTTTTCAGTTGTCAATGTTGACCACACATAGTGGACTTATTCGGTCGTAGTCAGAGACGTATGCATCCTTCGGTTGGTCACTGTGCACGCTCGCCATACCGTGCCACTGCTTGTTGCAGGTCTTTGTACTTCCTAGATGATAACTAGTGTTCCCAACCCATTGTTTTCCCCTCTGAACATTTGTGACTCGTGTTATGTGTTTTCAACGTTGACCACATGAAGTGAAATTCTTTCGTCATGGTCAGTGACATATGCATACTTTGGGTGGTCACTGTGCATTGAAGCCGCATTGTGCCACTACATATTGAAGGTATTTGTACTTGCTAGTAGATAACTAGTATTCACAAACCATTACCTTCCACCCTGACCATTTGTGACTCGTGTTATGCGTTTTCAACATTGACCACATGAAGTGAAATTCTTTCGTCATGGTCAGTGACATATGCATACTTTGGGTAGTCACTGTGCATTGAAGCCGCATTGTGCCACTACATATTGAAGGTATTTGTACTTGCTAGTAGATAACTAGTATTCACAAACCATTACCTTCCACCCTGACCATTTGTGACTCGTGTTGTGAGTTGTCAAAATATACCACTCTTGGTTACACTATTTGGTCATGGTCAGTGACATATGCCTACTTTGGTTGGTCATCGTGCATGGTCCCCATCCCGTGCCACAACGTATTGAAGCCCCTTGTGCTTGCTATGTGATACGTGGTGTTCCCAAACCATTGTTTCCCCATCTGACCATTTGTGACTTGTACTATGAGTTGTCAACGTGGACCACACACACCGGATTTCTTTGGTCAAAGGCAGTAAATATGCCTACTTTGGTCGGTCATTGTGCATGGTAGCCACACCGCGCTACTACTGACTGGAGGTCATTGTACTTGGTAGTTGAGAACCGATATTCTCAAAGCATTGTTTCCTCTCCTGACCGTTTGTGACTCATGTTATGGTTGGTCAACGTTGACCACCCATATCGAAAATCTCTGGTCATGATCAGTGTCATATGCCTAGTTTGATTGTTTGGTGTGCATATTAGCCACACCGTGCCAATACGTATTGAAGTTCTTTGTCCTTTCTAGCCAATACGTATGCTTCCCTATCCATTGTTTTCCTCTGACCATTTGTGACTCGTGTTATGCGTTTTCAATGTTGACCACATGAAGTGAAATTTGTTCGGCATGGTTAGTGACATATGCATACTTTGAATGGTCACTGTGCATTGAAGCCACATTGTGCCACTACATATTGAAGGTATTTGTAGTTGCTAGTAGATAACTAGTATTCACAAACCATTACCTTCCACCCTTACCATTTGTGACTTGTGTTGTGAGTTGTCAAAGTTTACCACACTTAGTGACATTACTTGGTCGTGGTCAGTGACATGTGCCTGCTTTGGTTGGTCGTCGTGCATGGTCTCCACACCGTGCCACAGCGTATTGAAGCCCCCTGTGCTTGCTATGTGATACTTGGTGTTCCCAACCCATTGTTTCCCCCTCTGATTATTTGTGAGTCGTATTATGAGTTGTCAACGTTGACCACACACAGCGGATTTCTTTGGTCAAAGGCAGTACATATGCCTACTTTGGTCGGTCATTGTGCATGGTAGCCATACTGTGCTACTACTGACTGAAGGTCGTTGTACTTGGTAGTTGAGAACCAATGTTCCCATAGCATTGCTTCCTGTCCTGCCCCTTTTTGACTCGTGTTATGGTTGGTCAACGTTGACCATCCATATTGAAATTCTGTGGTCATGATCAGTGACATATGCCTAGTTTGGTTGTTTGGTGTGCATATTATCCACACTATGCCACTACGTATTGAGGTTCTTTGTCCTTTCTAGTCAAACTTAGGCTTCCCAAACCATTTTCTCTCCCTCTGACGATTTTTGATTCGTGTTATGAGCTGTCAATCTTGACCACACATAGTGGACTTATTCGGTCGTAGTCAATGACGTATGCATCATTTGGTTGGTCACTATGCACGCTAGCCATACCGTGCCACTGCTTGTTGAAGGTCTTTGTACTTCCTAGTTGATAACTAGTGTTCACAACTCATTGTTTTCCCCTCCGACCATTTGTGACTCGTGTTATGCGTTTTCAACGTTGACGACATGAAGTGAAATTCTTTCGTCATGGTCAGTGAAATATGCATGCTTTTGGTGGTCACTGTGCATTGAAGCCACATTGTGCCACTACACATTGAAGGTATTTGTACTTGCTACTAGATAACTAGTATTCACAAACCATTCCCTTCCACCCTGACCATTTGTGACTCGTGTTGTGAGTTGTCAAAGTTTACCACACTTGGTGACATTATTTGGTCATGGTCAGTGACATATGCCTACTGTGGCTGGTCATCGTGCATGGTCCCCACACCGGGCTACAACGTATTCAAGCCCCTTGTGCTTGCTATGTGATAGTTGGTGTTCCCAAACCATTGTTTCCCCCTCTGACCATTTGTGACTCGTATCATGAGTTGTCAACGTGGACCACAAACAGCAGATTTCTTTGGTCAAAGGTAGTACATATGCCTACTTTGGTCGGTCATTGTGCATGGTAGCCACACCGCGCTACTACTGAATGAAGGTCATTGTACTTGGTAGTTGAGAACCGATATTCTCATAGCATTGTTTCCTCTCCTCACCGTTTGTGACTCATGTTATGGTTGGTCAACGTTGACCACCCATATTGAAGTTATCTGGTCATGATCAATGACATATGCCTAGTTTGATTGCTTGGTGTGCATATTAGCCACACCGTGCCACTACGTATTGAGGTTATTTGTCCTTTCTAGCCAATACATCGGCTTCCAAATCCATTGTTTTCCCCTCTGACCATTTGTGACTCGTGTTATGCGTTTTCAATGTTGACCACATGAAGTGAAATTTGTTCGTCATGGTTAGTGACATATGCATACTTTGGTTGGTCAATGTGCATTGAAGCCACATAGTGCCACTACATATTGAAGGTATTTGTACTTGCTAGTAGATAACTAGTATTCACAAACCATTACCTTCCACCTTGACCATTTGTGACTCGTGTTATGAGTTGTAAAAGTTTACCACACTTAGTGACACTACTTGGTCATGGTAAGTGACATATGCCGACTTTGGTTGGTCATTGTGCATGGTCTCCACACCGTGCTACAACGTATTGAAGCCCCTTGTGCTTGCCATGTGATACTTGGTGTTCCCAAACCATTGTTTCTCCCTTAGACCATTTGTGACTCGTATTATGAGTTGTCAACGTTGACCACACACAGCGGATTTCTTTGGTCAAAGGCAGTACATATGCCTACTTTGGTTGGTCATTGTGCATGGTAGCCACACCGTGCTACTACTGACTGAAGGTCGTTGTAGTTGGTAGTTGAGAACCGATATTCCCATAGCATTGTTTCCTGTCCTGACCGTTTGTGACTCGTGTTATGGTTGGTCAACGTTGACCACCCATACTTCAATTCTGTGGTCATGACCAGTGACATATGCCTAGTTTGGTTTTTTGGTGTGCATATTAGCCACACCCTGCCACTGCGTATTGAACGTTTTTGTCCTTTCTAGTCAATACATAGGCTTCCCAAACCATTGTCTCTCCCTCTGACCATTTGTGCCTCGTGTTATGAGTTGTCAATGTTGACCACACATAGTGGACTTATTCGATCGTAGTCAATGACGTATGAGTTGTAAATGTTATGCATCCTTTGGTTGGTCACTGTGCAGGCTAGCCATACCATGCCACTACTTGTTGAAGGTCTTTGTACTTCCTAGTTGATAACTAGTCTTCCCAATCCATTGTTTTCCCCTCTGACCATTTGTGACTCGTATTATGCGTTTTCAAGTTGACCACATGAAGTGAAATTGTTTCGTCATGTTCAGTGACATATGCATACTTTGGTTGGTCACTGTGCATTGAAGCCACATGGTGCCACTACATATTGAAGGTATTTGTACTTGCTAGTAGATAGCTAGTATTCACAAACCATTACATTCCACCCTGACCACTTGTGACTCGTGTTGTGAGTTGTCAGAGTTTACCACACTTAGTGACATTATTTGGTCATGGTCAGTGACATATGCCTACGTTAGTTGGTCATCGTGCATGGTCCCCACACCGTGCCACAACGTATTGAAGCCCCTTGTGCTTGGTATGTGATACGTGGTGTTCCCAAACCATTGTTTCCCCCTCTGACTACTTGTGACTCGTATTATGAGTTGTCAACGTGGACCACACACAGCGGGTTTCTGTGGTCAAAGGCAGTAAATATGCCTACTTTGGTCGGTCATTGTGCATGGTAGCCACACCACGCTACTACTGACTGAAGGTCATTGTACTTGGTAGTTGAGAACCTATATTCCCATAGCATTGTTTCCTGACCTAACCGTTTGTGACTCGTGTTATGGTTGGTCAACATAAACCACCCATTTTGAAATTTTGTGGTCATGACCAGTGACAAATGCCTAGTTTGGTTTTTTGGTGTGCATAGTAGCCACACCCTGCAACTGCGTATTGAAGTTCTTTGTCCTTTCTAGTCAATACATAGGCTTCCCAAACCATTGTCTCTCCCTCTGACCATTTTTGACTCGTGTTATGAGTTGTCAACGTTGACCACACATAGTGGACTTATTCGGTCGTATTCAATGACGTATGCATCCTTTGGTAAGTCACTCTACACGCTAGCCATACCGTGCCACTGCTTGTTGGATGTCTTTGTACTTCCTAGTTGATAACTAGTGTTCCCAAGCCGTTGTTTTCCCCTCTCACCATTTGTCACTCATGTTAAGCGTTTTCAACGTTGACCACATGAAGTGAAATTCTTTCGTCATGTTCAGTGACATATGCATACTTTGGTTGGTCACTTTCCATTGAAGCCACATCGTGCCACTACATATTGAAGGTATTTGTACTTGCTAGTAGAGAACTAGTATTCACAAACCATTACCTTCCACCCTGACCACTTGTGACTCGTGTTGTGAGTTGTCAGAGTTTACCACACTTAGTGACATTATTTGGTCCTCGTCAGTGACATATGCCTACTTTGGTTGGTCATCGTGCGTGGTCCCCACACCGTGCCACAACGTATTGAAGCCCCTTGTGCTTGCTATGTGATATGTGGTGTTCCCAAACCATTGTTTCCCCCTCTGACCATTTGTGACTCGTATTATGAGTTGTCAACGTGGACCACACAGAGCGGGTTTCTTTGGTCANGTGCATTGAAGCCACATTGTGCCACTACATATTGAAGGTATTTGTACTTGCTAGTAGATAACTAGTATTCACAAACCATTACCTTCCACCCTGACCATTTGTGACTCGTGTTGTGAGTTGTCAAAGTTTACCACACTTAGTGACATTATTTGGTCCTCGTCAGTGACATATGCCTACTTTGGTTGGTCATCGTGCGTGGTCCCCACACCGTGCCACAACGTATTGAAGCCCCTTGTGCTTGCTATGTGATATGTGGTGTTCCCAAACCATTGTTTCCCCCTCTGACCATTTGTGACTCGTATTATGAGTTGTCAACGTGGACCACACAGAGCGGGTTTCTTTGGTCAAAGGCAGTAAATAAGCCTACTTTGGTCGGTCATTGTGCATGGTAGCCACACCGCGCTACTACTGACTGAAGGTCATTGTACTTGGTAGTTGAGAGCCGATGTTATCATAGCATTGTTTCCTCTCCTGGCCGTTTGTGACTCGTGTTATGGTTGGTCAACGTTGACCACCCATATTGAAATTCTCTAGTCATGATCAGTGACATATGCCTAGTTTGATTGTTTGGTGTGCATATTAGCGACATCCTGCCACTATGTATTGAAGTTCTTTGTCCTTTCTAGCCAATACATAGGCTTCCCAATCCATTGTTTTCCCCTCTAACCATTTGTGACTCGTGTTATGCGTTTCAACGTTGACCACATGGAGTGAAATTTGTTCGTCATGGTTAGTGACATATGCATACTTTGGTTGGTCTCTGTGCATTGAAGCAACATTGTGCCACTACATATTGAAGGTAGTTGTACTTGCTAGTAGATAACTAGTATTCACAAACCACTACCTTCCATCATGACCATATGTGACTCGTGTTGTGAGTTGTCAAAGTTTACCACACTTAGTGACATTACTTGGTCACGGTCAGTGACATATGCCTACTTTGGTTGGTCATCGTGCATGGTCTCTACATCGTGCCACAATGTATTGAAGCCCCTTGTGCTTGCTATGTGATACTTGGTGTTCCCAAACCATTGTTTCCCCCTCTGACCATTTGTGACTCCTATTCTGAGTTGTCAACCTTGACGACACACAGCGGATTCCTTTGGTCAAAGGCATTACATATGCCTACTTTGTTCTGTTGAAATAGTGTGCACCTTGTCCACTACCTAGCTGGCTAGCTACACATACAGACAAGGCATGCACTGCTCTATGGAGTATGTCCCCTTGGTCTGTTCTGAGATGGGCCAGGAATGCACTGCCCATAATGGGTATGTCCCCTGTGGCTCATCATAGGAACCATACCTTTTTGGCTTGGTTGATTAGGCACCGGAGTCTCAAACCAGAGGTCGCGGGTTCAAACCCCGCGACGGCCGCAATTTTCTTTGTGGCCAAAACTGGGACAGGAAGCTTCTAGGAAGCTTACTAGAGCCTGCCTTGAGGATGACACTTGGCGGTCTAAGGACGCGCCAAGTAGGAATGTAGGATGAGGTTGGCTCCAGTGGAGCCACTACAAGCAGAAGCTTTAGCAAAGCTCTGCAAGTATAAAAGCCTGTACCTTGCATGCATCCATTTACAGTTCTTGCCTTTGAGACTCCTCACAGAGTGTCCAACCAAAGGTAGACACTAAAGACCAACATGCGGACTTTGTGAGGTTGCAAACCAAACGAACCTAAAGTGTGGATCCCTCGTTCGAGGGTGATATGTTATCTTGGTTGCAATANATAGTGTGCACCTTGTCCACTGCCTAGCTGGCTAGCTACACATACAGACAAGGCATGCACTGCTCTATGGAGTATGTCCCCTTGGTCTGTTCTGAGATGGGCCAGGAATGCACTGCCCATAATGGGTATGTCCCCTGTGGCTCATCATAGGAACCATACCTTTTTGGCTTGGTTGATTAGGCACCGGAGTCTCAAACCAGAGGTCGCGGGTTCAAACCCCGCGACGGCCGCAATTTTCTTTGTGGCCAAAACTGGGACAGGAAGCTTCTAGGAAGCTTACTAGAGCCTGCCTTGAGGATGACACTTGGCGGTCTAAGGACGCGCCAAGTAGGAATGTAGGATGAGGTTGGCTCCAGTGGAGCCACTACAAGCAGAAGCTTTAGCAAAGCTCTGCAAGTATAAAAGCCTGTACCTTGCATGCATCCATTTACAGTTCTTGCCTTTGAGACTCCTCACAGAGTGTCCAACCAAAGGTAGACACTAAAGACCAACATGCGGACTTTGTGAGGTTGCAAACCAAACGAACCTAAAGTGTGGATCCCTCGTTCGAGGGTGATATGTTATCTTGGTTGCAATACCAAGAGCGGTTGGCGGCCTCCCATGTCGGGACCCGTTTTCTAGACCGTTGCTATCCGGCGCATTGACATGTTCGGTTATTGTGCATGGTAGCCACACCGTGCTACTACTGACTGAAGGTCATTGTACTTGGTAGTTGAGAACCGATATTCCCATAGCACTATTTCCTGTCCTGACCGTTTGTGACTCTTGTTATGGTTGGTCAACGTTGACCACCCATATTGAAATTCTGTGGTCATGATCAGTCACATATGCCTAGCTTGGTTGTTTGGTGTGCATATTAGCCACACCTTGCCACTACGTATTGAAGTTATCTGTCCTTTCTAGTCAATACATAGGCTTCCCAAACCATTGTTTCTCCCTCTGACCATTTGTGACTTGTGTTATGAGTTGTCAGTGTTGACCACACATAGTGGACTTATTCGGTCGTAGTTAGTGACGTATGCATCCCTTGGTTGGTCACTGTGCACGCTAGCCATACTGTGCCACTACTTGTTGAAGGTGTTTGTACTTCCTAGTTGATAACTAGTGTTCCCAATCCATTCTTTTCCCCTCTGACCACTTGTGACTCGTGTTATGCGTTTTCAACGTTGACCACATGAAGTGACATTTGTTCGTCATGGTTAGTGACACATGCATTCTTTGGTTGTTCACTGTGCATTGAAGCCACATTGTGACACTACATATTGAAGGTATGTGTACTTGCTAGTGGATAACTAGTATTCACAAACCATTACCTTCCAACCTGACCATCTGTGACTCGTGTTGTGAGTTGTAAAAGTTTACCACGCTTAGTGACGTTATTTGGTCACACCGTGCTACTACTGACTGAAGGTCGTTGTACTTGGCAGTTGAGAACCGATATTCCCATAACATTGTTTCCTGTCCTGCCCGTTTTTGACTGGTGTTATGGTTGGTCAACGTTGACCACCCATATTGAAATTATGTGGTCATGATGAGTGACATATGCCTAGTTTGGTTGTTTGGTGTGCATATAAGCCACACCGTGCCACATGTACTAAAGTTCTTTGTCCTTTCTAGTCAATACACAGGCTTCCCAAACCATTGTATCTCCCTCTGACCATTTGTGACTCGTGTTATGAGTTGTCAATGTTGACCACACATAGTGGACTTATTTTGTCGTAGTCAGTGATGTATGCATCCTTTGGTTGGTCACTGTGCACGCTAGCCATACCGTGCCACTGCTTGTTGAAGGTCTTTGTACTTGCTAGTTGATAACTAGTGTCCCCAATCCATTGTTTTCCCCTCTGACCAGTTGTGACTCGTGTTATGCGTTTTCAACATTGACCACATACGTGAAATTTGCTCGTCATGGTTAGTGACATATGCATACTTTGGTTGGTCACTGTGCATTGAGGCCTCATTGTGCCACTACATGTTGAAGGTATTTGTACTTGCTAGTAGATAACTAGTATTCACAAACCATTACCTTCCACCCTGACCATTTGTGACTCGTGTTGTGAGTTGTCAAAGTTTACCACACTTAGTGACATTATTTGGTCATGGTCAGTGACATATGCCTACTTTGGTTGGTCATCGTGCATGGTCTCCACACTGTGCCACTACGTATCAAAGCCCCTTGTGCTTGCTATGTGATACTTGGTGTTCCCAGACCATTGTTTCCCCCTTTGACCATTTGTGACTCGTATTATGAGTTGTCAAAGTTGACCACACTTAGCGGATTTCTTTGGTCAAAGGCAGTACATATGCCTACTTTGGTCGGTCATTGTACATGGTAGCCACACCGTGGTACTACTGAATGAAGGTCGTTGTACTTGGTAGTTGAGAACCGGTATTCCCATAGCATTGTTTCCTGTCCTGACCGTTTGTGACTCGTGTTATGGTTGGTCAACGTTGACCACCCATATTGAAATTATGTGGTCATGATCAGTGGCATATGCCTAGTCTCGTTGTTCGGTGTGCATGTTAGCCACACCGTGCCACTGCGTATTGAAGTTCTTTGTCCTTTCTAGTCAATACATAGGCTTCCCAAATCATTTTCTCTTCATCTGACCATTTGTGACTCTTGTTATTAGTTGTCCATGTTGACCACACATAGTGGACTTATTTCATCGTTGTCAGTGACGTATGCATCCTTTGGTTGGTCACTGTGCACGCTAGCCATACCGCGCCACTGCTTGTTGAAGGTCTTTGTACTTCCTAGTTGATAACTAGTGTTCCCAACCAATTGTTTTCCCCTCTGACCATTTGTGACTCGTGTTATGCGTTTTCAATGTTGACCACATGAATTGAAATTCTTTCGTCATGGACAGTGACATATGCATACTTTGGGTGGTCACTGTGCATTGAAGCCACATTGTGCCACTACATTTTTGTACTTGCTAGTAGATAACTAGTATTCACAGACCTGTGTCTTGTGCCTTGTGCCTTGTTCCTTGTGCCTTGTCCCTTGTGCCTTGTGCCTTGTGCCTTGTGCCTTGTGCCTTGTGCCTCGTGCCTTGTGTCTTGTGCCTTGTGCCTTGTGCCTTGTGCCTTGTGTCTTGTGCCTTGTGCCTTGTGCCTTGTGCCTTGCGCCTTGTGCCTTGTGCCTTGTGCCTTGTGCCTTGTGCCTTGTGCCTTGTGCCTTGCGCCTTGTGCCTTGTGCCTTGTGCCTTGTGCCTTGTGCCTTGTGCCTTGTGCCTTGTGCCTCGTTCCTTGTCCCTTGTGCCTTGTGCCTTGTGCCTTGTGCCTTGTGCCTTGTGCCTTGTGCCTTGCGCCTTGTGCCTTGTGCCTTGTGCCTTGTGCCTTGTGCCTTGTGC
>SZWC01024537.1:22456-36022 GCA_023375785.1 Penium margaritaceum | reverse complement strand
GGGCTGGAGGAGGGTGATGGCTTGGTTGCTGTTTCCGGCATTATCCATGAAGATCTGCAACACCCATGATGGTCCTACTTGCGTGATGGCGGCACGCACAAACTGGGCGATGTACTCGCCAGTCTTGCGTGACACCTGGTCGCACTCCCCGCTGATGTACACCCAGCTCGTTTCAACGTTCCCAGCCATGGCCATGATGACTGAGCGCATCAGCCGATCCGACCAGCAATCGCACTCCAAAGTCACCATGCTAGAGTCTCACTCGCGCAGCATCTCCTCGAGCATGCCCTCCGTCTTCTTCACCGTCGTGTCCAGCAGCGGGCCGCCGACGTAGTAGCGTGTGGGAGGGTGGTAAGTGCCACCCGGATAGGCAGCAAGGGCGAGGAGGAAGTTCTTCACGCACTCTTTCATGCCAAACCCCAGCGGCAGACTCTCCTCCAAGACCATGATCGCGAACAGCTCATCGAGGTGCTGCTTGTACTGGCGGTCCAGAGCCTCGTCCAGGCGTTGCTGCCGCTTGGCACCGGTTCGTGCGCCTCTGGGACAACCCGGAGCAGCACGACGTTCCAGCAGATGGCGCTCCATGACCTCGTCATCGTCCGACTCCCCTGCGNCGAGATGAGATCGAGATCTCGATCTCATCATCTCCTTTTCCAAGCCTTAGCTTAGGGGGCTCTTCGGGCCACTCACAGAGAAACGCTGGGGCAACATACCCACCGAGTGCAAGGGGCTGTGCAGGCCAGGGTCAGCACCCTTGCCATCCCAGCGCAGGCGCAGGGCATCATTCACAGCCTTGCAGAAGGCTGCCTGCGTGCGGATGGGCGCGGGCCGTGCCGATGCACTGCTGCTGCTGCTGCTTGCCGCGCCTGCTGTTGCGGCTACTGCACCTGCTGCTGCTGTTGTAGATGTTGCGGCTGCTGTTGCTGTGGCCTGCTCCTTGCGCTTGCGGGCAACACACAACAGCGGTGCAACCTCTGCTGCTGTGTCCCGCAGCTTCGCCGTCACCTCCAGCATGTCCGAGTAGATCCACGCCATTATCTCGCTTGTTGTGTCCACTCGGCGCAACTTCTCACACACTGGCTGAGCAAGCTTGCGCACGGCTTCACACTGCCCCCAAAAGTTCTGGTCAAGCACACGATCACGGATCCAGCTGCCCTCTGCACCTGTGGCTACCGGCAGCTGCGACCACTCAGCACTGGCCACCAGGGAGCGGAGGCTGGAATCCACCTCCAAAATGCGCTGCAGCATGATGTATTGTGTCCCAAACCGGGTCTTCCCTGGCCGCAGCAGCTCCAGCTTGCTGAAGACTGTCCGGAACAGTCCTGCAACAGTGCCGTGGCGCTTTTCGAAGACGACGACCTTGTGGGCGTGTGCCAGGATGATGGTACACTTGGGTGTGCAGCCCATGATGTCCTCCAGACACAGGTCGAGGCAGTGGGCTGCACACCTTGAGAAGATCACCTTGGGGAAGTNCACTCGCGCAGCATCTCCTCGAGCATGCCCTCCGTCTTCTTCACCGTCGTGTCCAGCAGCGGGCCGCCGACGTAGTAGCGTGTGGGAGGGTGGTAAGTGCCACCCGGATAGGCAGCAAGGGCGAGGAGGAAGTTCTTCACGCACTCTTTCATGCCAAACCCCAGCGGCAGACTCTCCTCCAAGACCATGATCGCGAACAGCTCATCGAGGTGCTGCTTGTACTGGCGGTCCAGAGCCTCGTCCAGGCGTTGCTGCCGCTTGGCACCGGTTCGTGCGCCTCTGGGACAACCCGGAGCAGCACGACGTTCCAGCAGATGGCGCTCCATGACCTCGTCATCGTCCGACTCCCCTGCGGCAACCTCCTTTGTCTTCGTGCCTCAAGCGCTGGGCGTGCGCGCTGGTGCAAGCCGCCACATCAGATATGTGCCACTTTTTCTTGTGCTACCTGTACACCTCGCCAAGCAGATGCTCAGCGTACCGTGAGACATTAGGGCTGATCTCGTGCAGGCAGTGCTTGCACCTGCGCTTGCGAGCTCCAGGGATGACTTCAAAATCGCATGAGTAGTCCGCGTTGAGGACGGACTGGACCTCGTTGGTTGCGGCAGGTGGTGGTGGAGCCTGCGAGTGCGTAACTGTGGAGGCTGGCTGACTTGAGGAGGCCATTGCCCCCCGTGCAGGCCACCTGCCCGCACCATGTTCATGTTAGCTGCAAAGAAGGGGTCGCTGCCTGAATGGCCTTGGTTTGCGACAGAAACTGTCGAGGCGCCTGCCCAATGGAAACAAGTCAGGGGAGGGTTGAAGTATGCATGTAGACAAAGATCGATGTGCGCGGACACCTGTCGGGTCGCACGCATGACGGCTGGACAGGGTTCGACGTTCGACGATTCCGCCAATGAGACCCGTCCAGGTGTCCTGCGCGCGGCGTTTCGGTCGATTTCAGTTGAATTCGGCCAATGTCGGCCATCGGTCTTCGCGTCCTGGGGGAGTTGACCCCAGACCCCCGCACAATTTCCAGGCCCCCACCCAAACTGGTGGACCCGCGACCCTGGTGAAATTTGTAACTTAAAATTTGTCAGTTTTAAGGGGAAATTCCAAAATTTTGGGCCGAAAACCGAATTACCGAAATTTCGGGGCTTCAAAAAGTGGAAATGACCAAAGTTTGCATCATTGTGCATGCCAGTGTGAACCTGTGCCTCAGAGCCACTCCGTCCACCGCGTGGGGGAGGTCAAAGCGGACCCTGACGGAAGGCTGGATCACCCAGCTGCTCGAAGAAAGAAGGGACCCTACAGATGAGCACCTGGAAGTGTAGGAGGAGCATCCAACGGCTGTAGAGTATGTCGGGGGAGAGATCCGTCTCCAAGACCCAGGAGCAACAGCGCTGGAAGAGAACGCTTACCCGGCGTCGCACCGTACCATAGAGACGGGCATCCACGGCGGGGGCCTACACCATCTGCTCCCAGTCACCACCAGTAGTGTGCATTGCTCCCCCAAGCCGCTCCCAAGCGAAGCCCTCCAGGCTCTCCCAAGCCGTGACGACCCCAGGGAAAGGGCCATCTTGAGACATCGGGCGCTACTGCCGGAGCCCCTCCAAATCCTGCAACACCAGCTCCTGCGTGACCAGAATTGTCTCGACATGGTGTGCTACTAGGTCATCCGGGACTCCCTTCCTCTGTTGCCTGCCCGGCGCCTGCAACCGCATCCCCATCCTCGATAGGACATCAGCCACGCCATTGAGTTCCCAACCAATCCAATGGAAGAATACTGGGACAATCCCCTCAACAACGGCACGCGCAGCATCCCATCGGCGCCGCAGGCGATCCACCGTGACCCTCGGCGAGCCCCCCATCTGAGTGATGACCAGTTGCAAATCACCCACAACCACCAGGTCACAAAGGCCGTGCTCCCGAGCCAACTCCATCCCAGCCAAAAGGGCGGCATACTCAGCATCGTTGCTGGTCGCCTCCCCCGGCAGACGCGACCAGGTGGAGGAAAGGGGGACCCCCTCTGGGTCGAAGAGCACCGCCCCTGCACCCCCAACCCTCGACCCGGACAACGTCGCTGCTCCATCGAAGAATATCTGTTGATGATGGGAGGGCAGAGGAGGGAGAGCAAGGGGAGGAGGGGAGGGGAGGAGAGGGAGATGAGGCTACGGGTCAGGAGGAAGAAGCAGGAGGAGAGGCGCATCAGCAATAGCAGGAGAGCCTGGAGAGAGGTGAGCGGCATAGGCGTCCTGATCCTGTAATGGCGTGACCTGAAAAAGGTGGTCGAGGTCGGTGAGCGAAAGCAGACAAGGGCGCCTGCGGCGGTACTGGCGCAGCTCCCGGCTCTCTGGAGCTACCAGGAGCTGAGGCCCCTCCCGGGGCAGCGNAGGCTACGGGTCAGGAGGAAGAAGCAGGAGGAGAGGCGCATCAGCAATAGCAGGAGAGCCTGGAGAGAGGTGAGCGGCATAGGCGTCCTGATCCTGTAATGGCGTGACCTGAAAAAGGTGGTCGAGGTCGGTGAGCGAAAGCAGACAAGGGCGCCTGCGGCGGTACTGGCGCAGCTCCCGGCTCTCTGGAGCTACCAGGAGCTGAGGCCCCTCCCGGGGCAGTGTCGGCTGCATCTGGCCCAATAGTTGCTGCTCGAACTGCTGCGTCTCCTCCTCCTGCCCTGCCTGGCGACACTCTGCCTGCTGGAGCACCTGCGTAGACGATGGCAGCCCATGCAGCCGCTGCTTAGGCAAAGGGGGCCTCATCTTCTGTCGAATGTGGTCCCCCTCTCCCCAATGCTATGGCAACTGCTGCAACCGCTCCTGCAGCTGTTCCTCAGACTGCTGCTGATCCGACTGGGAGAACTCCAGCTGCCGCTGCTCTGACTGCTGTCGCACGTGCTGTCGCACCTGCACCAATACCTGCACCTGCACCTGCAATAGATCGCGCCACGACTGCTGCCGCCACACCCTCCCCACAGCAGCGGCTGCGGCAAAGACGACAGGAGGGAGAGCTAGGAAGGCCCTAGTGTTGACGGGCAAGCGACCCCGGGCCAGGCGCCTGCCCGCCGCCCCCCCCTGGGTACTCCTCCTCTGAGGGCGGCAGTAAATCATCCCGCCTAGCCGCCACCGCTGCAAAGAGATCCTACACCCCCGCCATAAGAGGATAAAGGCGTCCGGACCAACCAGAGGGGAGCGCAGCCGGAGTCACCACCCTCGACTGGATGGAGAGAGACTACGGCTGTGAGCGAAAGGGCAACTGCTGGGCAGGCCGCCGCTGCTACTGTTGCTGCTGCTGCTGCTGATGCTGCTGTTGACTCTGGGGCCACTACTGCTGTTGTTGTTGTTGTTGCTGCTGCTGCTGCTGCCGGGGCTACCGTGGGGCAAGGAGGGGCAGCCAGACCACTTGACGCGACGGCAGATGCTGAACCTGCTGCTAGGACTGCTGCTGCTGCTGTGGACCCCGGAAGGTGGGTAGACCCTCGTGCTACTGCTGCTGCTGCTACTGCTCGAAAGACGCCGTCTGACGTGGTGGCCTGTGCGTGATGGGCAGCCAACGATCCAGTTCGTCGAGGTCGTATTCCAGGCGCCTACCCAGACGGAATGCGAGGCGACACTCCTTTGGGCAGAGCCATGCCCGACCCAAGAGAAGGAGCAGCTTCGCACGCTGCATCATGGCACCCCGTAGCTCCCAGCGGACCGGGCGATCCGAACCAGCTGACCCACTGGCAGATGGGACGAGAAGGGCACACCAAGATGCGTTACCCAAGCAACATCTAGTTTTCGTTGTACGGCAACATGTAGTTTTCATTGTATGGCAGCATGTAGTTTTCATTGTATGGCAGCATGTAGTTTTCATTATACGTCAGCATGTAGTTTTCATTGTATGGCAGCATGTAGTTTTCATTGTATGGTAGCATGTAGTTTGTACTGTATGGAAGCACAGCACGAAACAGTATGATGGAACGTGGAACATGACGTCTGATTGCATTTTCAATGGAATGTAGAATGAGATGTCTGATTGGTTGATCTGAGATGCCCCTTGTCCATAGCTGGAGTTTGGACAGGCACAAGACAGACCAGGCATGCACTGCTCCCTTGGAGTAAGTCCCCTAAGTGTGGTCTAGAAAGACAAGGCATGCACTGCTCCTCTGGAGCAAGTCCTCTTGGTCTAGTCTGGAAAGTATAGCCAGCAAACACTACCTAGGATAACTCCTTGTGGCTTAGACGTTCATGAGTAAGTCTCTAGAGTCAGAGATCACTGGTTCAAACCTCGACCCACGCCTCTGGCATAGCGGAAGCGTGGTGGGCCCATCACCCTTTGTGAACCGGCTTGAGGCGACGGACAAAAAAACAAGGCCAACACAATGGCACTTGCCGTCTATTCCTAGTGTTTCAACTTGAAAGAGATATCACCCTCAGGATTACGGTTCCACACTGAGCAGTTCATAGGAATCGCTTTGTTGCAACTATGTCCTTGACATTTGGTCACTTTCGCGCGAGCGAAATCCTGGGGCTTAGACGTTCCAAAGTTAGTCTTTGGAGAGAGAGGTCACTGGGTCAAACCTCGGCCCATTGACTAATTTTTTTTGTAACCAAAAAGGGGACATGAAGATTCTAAGAGACATCTCAGAAGATTACAAGGTCCTTCCTGATGGATGGCGCAACTTGGCGGTCACAGAGAGCGCCATGTAGGAAAAGGGGATGATGCAATCCAGATTGTCCCCAAAGTGGCTCATACAAGGAGCCACTGCGCGCCTAGGCTAGGGGTTGGTTCTAGGACTATAAGTGTCTGTAAGTTGCAAGTGGTTCATTACATTTCTTACCTTTGAGACTCCTAACAGAGTTGTCTACCAAAGGCAAACAATAAAGAGGCACTCGTTGGTCTAAGCCCCAGGGTTTAGCTCCTCGCGCAAAAATGACCAAGTGTCAAGGACACAGTTGTAGGGAAACGATTCCTATGAACTGCTCAGTGTGGAACCGTGATACTGAGGGTGATATCTCCTCCTAGTTGAAATGCTACGAGCGGACGGCAAGTGCCATTGTGTCGGCCTTGTTTTCTAGTCCGTGGCCTCAGGCCGGTTGACAAAAGGTTATGGGCCCACGTTGACCAGTTGTAAGGCACGCTTCGCTCAACTTTGGTACTCTTTCCAGGTGCGCACGTCAGCTGCATGGGCTCCATCAGCTCCATCTGCTTCATCAGCTCCAACGGCGGGGTTTGCACTTAGCGTAGAGGGACCAAGGACAAGCTCTGCCCTTGGACGCATGACCCTTGGGTCCCAAATAGGACAAGCTCTGCCCTTGGAGGCAAGACCTTGGGTAGCTTGGTGTGTATTGTCTTCTATCTGTGCAGGTTAACATCGGCTGCAGGGGTAAGCAACGGATGTGCACCTTGAAACCGGAAGCAGACCAACTGACATCAGCCCACATTGGCCTCCATGCAGCAGAGACGCAGAAAGCAGAAAAAGGCAACTAAGATGGTTGACCCATCAGGAGCAGTGGGGGCTGCTGCAGGGCAGTCTTCAAACTCAACAGTGGCCACCACAGGGCAGACCACTGGGGCAATCATGAGTGCTACCTTGCTGCCGCAAGGTCTCGGATCTTTAGGAGGAATCCGCGTGTTTGAGGGGAACGACTTCCCTCTTTGCAGATGGCAGTCCGAGCTGGCAGTGAATGTACGCGGCTTTATCGAGCTACTGAAGGGAGAGGAGCAGGTTCCTGCGGAGGGCACACGGGAGCATGAGGCATGGATAGATCCAAATGACATTGTTATGTCACTTCTCAGCAACGGGATAGCCAAGAAGTATGTTCCCGTCATTGCGGGGTTCACACTGGCTCCGGATGCTTTTGCCAAGCTCAAACGTGTGCACTTATCCACCTCCCTCGCGAACAGATTCTTCATCCTACAGCGGCTGATTAGCATGCGGGTGAATGAGGGAGAAACCATCCTTAATTTCCTACAGGAGTTTGAAGGACTCATTGGTGAGGCTTGCCAAATTAAGTGGGACCTTGACGAGAACATGCACGCCATGATCCTCCTCATGGCGCTACCGGAGAGCTGGAGCCCAATGATCACGGTCATGAGTGGTTGGAAGGAGGATGACCTGACGTATGCGGTAGTGTCCGAGTACGTGCGAAACAATGCCATGCGTCGCAGCGGCAGTGAGGCTAACTTCTCTGCCTATGCCGCACGCTACGGTGGTCGCGAGAGCAAAGGGTCGGCGACAGCGGAAGCGGTGGCGGCAGAGGCAATGATGGCGGCAAGGTGCCCAAGCAACAGGGCAACTGCCGCAACTGCGGCAAACTTGGGCACTGGTCAAGAGAGTGCAGATCGCCAAAGAAGGAAGACAAGGGGAGCACTGGGAACAAAGACAGCAAAAAGGGTAAAAAGAAACTCACCAATATGATGGCTGAGGGCATGCCTACGACCAATGTGGCGGCCAGCTCCACCAAGGACACTGATGCCGAGCTGTGGCACAGACGCTTCCGGCATGTGGCTGACAGCATGCTACAGGCAAATGCAGCAACAAGAAGTGGTCCATGGGATGGAGGGTTGCAAGGTTAACGACAAGGCTGGGTGCAAGAAGCTGTGTGAACCTTGCCTCCAAGGCAAAGCNAACTCACCAATATGATGGCTGAGGGCATGCCTACGACCAATGTGGCGGCCAGCTCCACCAAGGATGCTGAGCTGTGGCACAGACGCTTCCGGCATGTGGCTGACAGCATGCTACAGGCAAATGCAGCAACAAGAAGTGGTCCATGGGATGGAGGGTTGCAAGGTTAACGACAAGGCTGGGTGCAAGAAGCTGTGTGAACCTTGCCTCCAAGGCAAAGCAAAGAGGAAGGGCTTCGAGCGGAACGGTCAACGTGCAGCGGCCAACCTGGACCTGATTCACCTTGACGTGTGCGAATTATTCCGCATGCCTTCAAACAGAGGCAGCAAGTACTTTTTGACTTTCATCGACGATCACAATCGCAAGGTGTGGATCTACTTTCCCAAGAGAGGGAGAGGTCAAAGAGAAGCTGCAAGATTTTGTCGCCATGGTGGAGCGACAGACTGGGAAGAAGGTCAAGGCGCTATGCACTGACACAGGCGGTGAGTACAAGGCGTGTAAAGGTTGGTTGAACCAACAAGGCATCAACCATCAAACCACTACGCCCTACACCCCACAAAGCAATGGTGTTACCGAGCGCATGAAGCAGACCATCCTCGGCATGACGAGAAGCATCGACGCCAAACTCCCACCTCGCTTTTGAGCTGAAGCTGTAAGAACGGCCTGCTACCTCGTGAATCTTACCCCTGTAGCTGCACTTCGCAAGCGGGACAAGAAACAGCAAGAGAAGCAACTCAAGTGCTACAGGAGGTGTGGTCGGGAGAGAAGCTGGATGCCTTATATCTGAAAGTGTTTGGCTGCACTGCTTGGGCAAAAATCCAAGTAGGCGAAAAGAGTGGGGAGATGGATGCTCGTGCCCGGAAGTGCGTCATGGTCGGCTATGACACCGCACACAAGGCATACAAGTTAGGGGACCAGAATGTTGGAAAGCTCATCCGAAGCTGAGACGTCGAGTTTGACGAGAGGAAGCTTGGAAAGGCAGAGGTGTTGGATCCGGTCCACGCCCCCAAATCAGGAGAGTGTGTCGTGCTGCTTGAGTCAGGCGATCAGGCACTGGACAACAGGCAGATTGTGCCAGTGAATTAAGGGGTGGTGCTGCAAGGAGAGTAGCTGTGCAGGCTGATACACCGACTGACTCTGATACTGATTCTGGGTCGTCGGAGGCTTTTGAGTCCAACTCTGAGGCCAGTGGCTCTTCCTGTGACAACGAGTTACCACGGCAGCAAGCATCATCTCAACAACAGCAGTAGCAGCTCCAGCAGCATAGCCAGGAGCTGAAGCAACTGCATGATAGCGAACCACTAGCAAGTACAATTCAATGGAGCACGCGTCCAAAGAAAGCCACAAAATACTACGACACTGATAGCGGCTCATGGACCGGACTCAGTTGGTCTTGCTTGGCTCAAGGAGAGCTTGTGACAGTGGCGGACCAGGCCGGATGCGGCCAAGTGGAAGGAGGCAATGGATAGCGAGCTCGCGTCTCTTGAGGAGAATGGGACATGGGCTCTGGAGGACAGGCCCCCAAACGCCCATGTGGCGAGGTCAAAGTGGGTACTCTGGAAGAAGTTCAAGCAGGATGGTACTGTTGACAAGTACAAGGCAAGAGTTGTGGCGAAAGGATTTTCCCAACACGCTGGCTCACAGTACGAGGAGAGTTTTGCGCTCGTCGTCACATTTGCCTCCATCAAATCCATGTTAGGCATCGCTGCTGCAAAAGATCTTGAGGTCCACCAGATGGACGTCAAGATGGCTTTCCTCTACGTGAAGTTTGACAAAGAAGTGCTGATGGAAGTGCCTAAGAGAGTGAAAGCTCCAAAGGGTAAAGTATGCAAACTAGTGAAAGAACTCTACAAGCAGAAACAGGCCCTAAGGATGTGGTTCAAAGAGATGGACGCCTTCATGGCCAAGCTCACCTTCACGCACTGTCAAAACGACCCTAATGTTTGTGTGCGGGAGGATGAGCAAGGCTTGATGCTGGTTGCACTGTACGTGGATGACCTGATCATTTGCTTGCCGTCAATTTGTCCACCAGAGCTATTGAACAAGCTGAAGTCAGATCTCAGCAGCACGTTCAAGATGAAGAACAACGGTCCTCTCGAGTTCTACCTCGGGATAGCCGTCCACCGCAACCGAGCAGCAGGTACCATCGAACTGAACCAGACCAAGTACATCATGGAGGTCCTCAAGCGCTACAACATGGAAGACTGCAAGCCCATCAGCACGCCCATGACTGCAGACATCAAGCTCTCTTCCTCTACGAGCCCCAGCAGTAAAGCAGAGCGGCGTGACATGGAGAACATACCCTACCTGTCCTCTGTTGGCAGCCTCATGTATGCCATGGTAGGAACACGCCCTGATATGTGCTATGCTGTGGGACAGGTGAGTAGGTTTGTGGCCAATCCAAGGCCACAGCATTGGCAAGCCATGAAGCGCATCATGCGCTATCTGCAAAAGACACAACGCATGGGACTCCTGTCTGGAGAGTAAGAAGGATCTGACCCGCTACGCCTATACGGACGCTGACTGGGGTGAGAGGATTGATGACAAAAAGTCCACCTCGGGCTTCGTGTGCCACTTGAATGGTAGTTTAGTCTCTTGGGCAAGCAGAAGGCAGGACTGTGTATCCCTCTCTACCGCTGAGGCAGAGTATATCGCTCTGTCAGAAGCATGTAAGGAGACATAGTAGCTACGCAGCTTGCTTGCTGAGATGAAAGTGCCACAGACGGAAGCAACGGTGTTCCAAATCAACAACAATGTCATAAGAATGGCAGAGGATGACGTCATCTCCCGGCGGACCAAGCACATCGACATCAGGTACCATTACTTACGCGACCTGGTCGTAAAGGAGATTGTGGACCTGGAATTCCCAGAGACCAAGAAAATGCTCACAGATTGCATGACCAAGGCGACTTGCATTCTACACGCATGCAAGGGATTGGTATGGTCAACGCAGCGGACGAACACTAAGGCGTGGCTAGGATAACTGGAGAAAGAAGAGATCTCTCAGCAAATGGACAGAGGTGCAAGGGAGAGTTTGTTGATCTAAGATGCCCCTTATCCATAGCTAGAGCTTGGACAGGCGCAGGACACACTAGGCATGCACTGCTCCCTTGGAGTAAGTACCCTAAGTCTGGTCTAGATAGACGAGGCATGCACTGCTCCTCTGGAGCAAGTCCCCTTGGTCTAGTCTGGATAGTATAGCCAGCAACCACTACCTAGGACAATTCCTCGTGGCTTAGACGTTCCAGAGTTAGTCTATGGAGCGAGTGGTCACGGGGCCAAACCTTGGTCGAGTGATTAGTTTTCTTTGTGACCAAAAAGAGGACAAGAAAATTCTCGGAGATATCTCAGAAGATGCCAAGAATCTTCTTGGTGGGTGGCGCCATTTGCCGGTCACAGAGAGCGCCATGTAGGCACGGGGGATGATGCAATCCAGATTGCCTCCAAAGTGGCTCATCAAAGCAGCCATCTTTTCTCCTAGGCTAGAGGCTGGCTCTAGGACTATAAGTGTTTGTAAGTTGCAAGTGGTTCATTACAGTTCTTACCTTTGCGACTCCTAACAGAGTTGTCCACCAAAGGCAGACACTAAAGAGGCACTGGTTGGTCTAAGCCCCAGGAGTTCGCTCCTGACGCGGAAGTGGCCAAGTGAAGCGATTCCTTTGGACTGCTCAGTGTAGAACCGTGATCCTAAGGGTGATATTTTCTCCTAGTTGAAATGCTAAGAGCGGATGGAAAGTGTCATTGTGTCGGCCATGTTTTCTAGTCCGTCGCCTCAGGCCGGTTGACATGATTGCGTGTTCAATGGAATGTGGAACGCGACGTCTCATTATGTGTTCAATGGAACGTGGAAAATGGGGCAAAAAAATTCGCTATGCGAATTTTCCGTTGTTTTATTAAAGAGCAAAATATTTGAGGGAAAGATTGAATTAAACGCCGAATTATTTAGCCAGGGTAAAAAAAATAAAAAAATGCCAAGTAGTCTAAAACTGAAAGTGAAGTGTTCCCACACCTTCCACCCTCTGTCAATGGTTCTAGGTCTTGATGCTCATGAAGTTGTACATACAAATGAAAGTTTAAAATTCAAGTAGGTAACAATTTGTCACCTCCTTCGAATATGCACGACAGAGTGAATTTTGGTCTCCTCTCACTCTAAGGACATTGTAGAATTAATTCTGGGGGATCTGGGAACATGAATTACAAAATGTAAAGTTTTGGAAAAAAAAATTGGCTCATAAAATTCGCTAATTTCGGCTGAGCAAGTTTTTCGCTGTTTTTGGTGAATTAAACGGCGAACGTTTTAGCCTTGGTGGAAAGCGACATCTGATTGCGTGTTGAATGGAATGTGGAATGCGACGTCTGATGGCGTGTTCAATGGACGATTGGATGAACATCTAGCTAATCTCGACGGGCCTCAGACTAGCCACAGAGCTTTGGACATGGCTGCCTTTGGACATGGCTGCGTTTGAACATGGTTGCATTTGGACATGGTTGCATTTGGACATGGTTGCATTTGGAAATGGTTGCATTTGGACATGGTTTCACTTGGACATGGGTGCATTTGGACATGGTTGCATTTGGACATGGTTGCATTTGGAGATGGTTGCATTTGGACATGGTTGCATTTGGACATGGTTGCATTTGGACATGGTTGCATTTGGACATGGTTGCATTTGGACATGGTTGCACTTGCATGTAGTTTTCATTGTATGGCAGCATGTAGTTTTCATTGTATGGTAGCATGTAGTTTTCATTGTATGGCAGCATCTAGTTTTCATTGTACGGCAGCATGTCGTTTTCATTATATGGCAGCATGTAGTTTTCATTGTATGGTAGCATGTAGTTTTCATTGTATGGCAGCATCTAGTTTTCATTGTACGGCAGCATGTCGTTTTCATTATATGGCAGCATGTAGTTTTCATTGTATGGTAGCATGTAGTTTTCATTGTATGGCAGCATCTAGTTTTCATTGTACGGCAGCATGTCGTTTTCATTATATGGCAGCATGTAGTTTTCATTGTATGGTAGCATGTAGTTTTCATTGTATGGCAGCATCTAGTTTTCATTGTACGGCAGCATGTCGTTTTCATTATATGGCAGCATGTAGTTTTCATTGTATGGTAGCATGTAGTTTTCATTGTATGGCAGCATCTAGTTTTCATTGTACGGCAGCATGTCGTTTTCATTATATGGCAGCATGTAGTTTTCATTGTATGGCAGCATGTAGTTTTCATTGTATGGCAGCATGTAGTTTTCATTGTATGGCAGCATGTAGTTTCCATTGTATGGCAGCATGTAGTTTTCATTGTACGGTAGCATGTCGTTTTCATTGTATGGCAGCATGTAGTTTCCATTGTATGGCAGCATGTCGTTTTCATTGCATGGCAGCATGTAGTTTTCATTGTATGGCAGCATGTCGTTTTCATTGTGTGGCAGCATGTAGCTTTCAATGTATGGCAGCATGTAGTTTTCATTGTATGGCAGCATGTCGTTTTCATTGTATGGCAGCATGT
>SZWC01024536.1:10959-27133 GCA_023375785.1 Penium margaritaceum | reverse complement strand
ACCCCACCACTCCCCCAACTCCAACCTCACGTCCCAACCCCCCAACCCCTGACCATGTGTGCTCTCCAGTTTCCATACTTTGATTACTTTTGTAATGTTTCTTGTTAAATGCCATGCACAGCTGCGGTAGCAATGGGTCAGGCGGACAAGGGACCTTCGAGTAACAGTCGGCAAAGATGGTGCACGTGGTGTCCACAGGCCTACAAAGCAGATGACGGAGGACGCGCCGTCGGAGCAAGAGTAACAATTGCAGGAACGGCAGCCACAAGAACAACAGCAGCCACCACAGGAGTCGTAGCACCAACAGCTGTTGCCGCAATAACAGCAGCAGTCAATGGAGAATGCACAATAGCCAGAGGGGGAAGAGGAGCAGTCACAAATGCCACCTTCAAACCACTAGCAATCGTAGCAGACGCAGCTGCATTAGTAAGAAGAGCAGTCACAATATCATCAGCAGCAGCAGTATCAGCACCAGCAACAAGTGCATCAACATGTGTCCCTACCTCTTCATGCAAGTAATTTCATCCGTAACCTTGGAAGGGTGCTGCAAGAGCAAAGGCGACAAGGACAAAGATTGAGCACTGTGAGAGGGGGTAGGGGGCGTCAAGCGGTGGCTACACATGAGGAGACTTAGCGTACGGAATACCATGAACGTAGGCAACAATAGCAAGAAGCATGCCAACGTCGCATGGCCGTGATGAGGGCACGGCGGATGGGTGGTCCATTAGACTAAGCTTCCTGAAGGGAGGACGTAAGAACTCATAATCAAACGCGCCATTGTTTGTGTTAGGTTCCTATGGTACAAAGCTCATATAAATGACACAAGGAGAACACTATCGATGTGAAGTTGACGTTTAGACACCATAGACTTCGTAAAACACTTTATGTTATGTGTTGTGTCCTTGCATAGTCCATGTTTTGTTGCAAGTGTGTTGTTGGTGTCAGAATGTCAAGAACACTAACAAAATGAAGCGTGGTGAAGGTATTCATGTATTCACATTTTTGGAGCCCGTTTGTGGTTTAATGTTTGGTGAATGTTAAAGGCAATGGAAAAGTGCAGTGAATATGCATAACGTGAAATGATTCACAAGTTAATGCTTTCGTCTTGTAAAATACGTCATAAAAAATCTTTGTCTTCAATTCATTGTCACCAAAAATATTTGTATATGGAATGTACATGAATGTCTCGGATGACAACCCATTTTACCGGGCGTGATGGCAATGAACCCCCAAGAAATGAGAATAAAGGAGAAATATTTGTCGAATTCATTAAAAAAGAGGTCGTTGTTTAATTTGTATATGTACAAATGTTTTCCTCCATTTCAAAGTTGGGAAACCCTTCTTTCATTAGAAAATGTTTACTTAGTGAAATAATGTCACCAGGTACTTTGTATTGTGTAGTTGTGGCAATGGACGACATTGGCAAAAAAACCCACGTACAAAAGTAGCCCTGTTTCTAAGGTAGCACACAAAAATAGCCACCCATGAAAGATCACACAAAAATGTCCACCTGGAGGTGAACTCCAGGTACGAAGTGAGGGGGAGGCAAACTTCATTTTGTGAGGTGCGAACCTTTGACACTAGGGTCCAGTTATGACTTCGGAGATTGACGCCTCGTCTACCTACCCAAGGAAAAACTTGACTTTTATTTAAAAGAGAGAAAATACTACTGCGAAGTAGACGGGCGACCAAATTTTTGTGAGTGCCCTCGGCTTACGTGGCATCACCTGCGCGCGGTGGCTATTCTTGTGTGCTTTTTCCTGTGTGGCCATTTTTGCAATGGCAATTTTTGTGTGCTACTTCAGGCGGTGGCCATTTTTGTGTGCTCATACAGAGAGCGGCCATTTTTGTGTGCTATTTGACAGCGCGGCCATTTTTGTGTGCTCGTACATCGACCGGCTGTTTTTGCGTGCTACTTTAGAAACCATGCTAAACTTGCATTTTTCTCCTCGCGCAGCTCATGCACAACCGTCGATGCATGGTCCAACCGTGGTTGGGTCCTCGCTCCTCCCTCGTTACCCATTTTGCCGCCCATCGCCCTAACACGACAGAGTGGCTGAGGCTGGAAACGCGCAACTAAGGGTGCGGCTGGTAGTAGTCAGATTTCGTGGTTGGTTTAACTCAACCACGGAATCCAACGAAATCGGACCTTTTCCCGTAGCTGCCTCCTCTCGCTTGGTTGTACGGTGCGCATTCCAACCAGAGCGACAGATTTTGTATTGTAAAAAAAAATGAGTCAGCGTGGACGCCATAATTACTTCTTGGTCTGGGTTGCCATTCGCTTTCTCTTTTCGCCTGCACCTCACCTGACAACTATGCACCAACCCAGCACCACCTCAACATTTCCAGTTGCCACCATGGATGCTAGAAATGGGCTTTTGCTGCCCGAAGTCATGGAGCAGCTATTGATTTTAGGAATCTTCATTTGTATCTACGCTGCACTGTCGTACCTGGAAAGGCCTTACCTCACACGCCCACTTATGGGAAATGAGTTTGAGGAGGAGCTTTCATTAGCAGAGGCCAACGCTATGCGGGTGTACGACATAGTCTTGATCCGTGGTGCTTCGACAAATTGGTCCATGTCTTGCAAGCAGCTGGATTGCAACCGACCCTCAGCACCTCTATCAAGGAATCAGTGGAAATGTTCGTTTGTCAAATGCTAGGGGGCAACGGCCAGTGCCAAATGTTGGAGACTTTTCAGCATTCTAAGGAGACGGTTGGTAGGCACTTCGGTTGTGTCATGAAGCGTGTTTTAGAGATTGCACTGACCGTCATCCGCATTTCAGAGGGTAATGGAGTTCCCAGAAAAGTCGCCCGGAGCTCACGCTTCATGCCATGGTTCAAAGACTACATCAGTGCCATTGATGGCACCCACATCCCCACCTGGGTGCCACCGGAGGAGCAAGGGCCCTACTGGAATCGGAAGGGTCAGAAGACGCACAATGTTTTCATCGTCGTGAACTTTGACGAGACTATGGTATGGGTGCATGCGGGTTGGGAGGGAAGTGCACACGATGCCAGAGTATACAGGCATGCATGTGCACAAGGTTTTGAGGTACCGGAGGGCAAGTACTTCCTGGCGGATGCAGGGTACCCGCTATCAGTGCAGGTGCTTACCCCATATGGCGGCGTGCGGTACCAGCTCAAGGAGGATCTGGTCAACGGTGAGGCTAATGTGCCTGAAACATCCATAGAGCTGTACAACATGCAGCATTCTGTTACACGCATGACGGCAGAGCGTGTAATTGGTCAACTGAAGCACAAATTGAAGATCCTGGCAGACATGGAAGGCTACTCCATTGACGCACAGACAAACATCGTCATAGCGTGCTCTGTGCTACACAATGTTTTCATATTGGCAGGTGTGGAAGAGGGAGGGTACATGGATGAATTGAGGTTGAACATTGATGCAGTGCGAGCATGGTTGCCTGCCGCTGACGAGGAGATAGACGATGTCCAGGCCCCAGCAGATGTTAGGGCCTTCCGCGATCGCATTGCTCGTGAAATGTATCTTGACTATGTGACAAAGAGAGCTATGCAGCCATAGTTTGAATTTTTGCAAAAATTTCCCAACGTGTTCCATTAGTCATGATCCACATGTTCTGTTCTACTTCGCCAAACACCACAGTCTTGCATAGTGGAGAGGAGAATGAGTTAGACAATAATTAGGGAACCACTCTAAAGCCACCACAAGGGCTGAGAATGAACATTCCGTTCACTGGAAATCAATCCAACAATTCACCAGCAACACTACGTTGACCAGCAGCATANGTCCAGGCCCCAGCAGACGTTAGGGCGTTCCGCGATCGCATTGCTCGTGAAATGTATCTTGACTATGTGACAAAGAGAGCTATGCAGCCATAGTTTGAATGTTTGCAAAAAATTCCCAACGTGTTCCATTAGTCATGATCCACATGTTCTGTTCTACTTCGCCAAACACCACAGTCTTGCATAGTGGAGAGGAGAATGAGTTAGACAATAATTAGGGAACCACTCTAAAGCCACCACAAGGGCTGAGAATGAACATTCCGTTCACTGGCAATCAATCCAATAATTCACCAGCAACACTACGTTGACCAGCAGCATAGCCTCTACTGTACGCTCTGCGTAATTCTACACTCAACCTAGCAGCCCTGCAGCATGCACAAATCATCCATTCACGCACATGCATGGCCAACAAGCACACCAAGAAGCCACACATGAAGGGAAACACCCATCCATCTCCATTGATGTTGACGTCCATCATGGCCATTGGACCTGCACACTATAAAGCACAGGAGAGAGCATGAAGTTAAACCATGGTTCATGCAAGCACGCATGCAAACACAAACAATAGCAGAGAGGAAACGACACGTACCCCTAGCCCGCCTAGCGCTCCTGGGTGCCGATGTCTTCCAAGCAGAACCACTTGGCGCTGCGTGGCTCTTTGCTGATGAGTTGCATGGTCTGTGCCTTTTTGTCAGGCGTGACTTTGAGCGCCGTCACAATGTCATGGGCCTTAGCCATCCATTTTGCATAGTCTGTCCCATGCATGCGCTCAAGGGACCCGGCTAGTTTCATTGCTGTATGGGCCAAGCTCCGTGGAGCACTTAAGACGGTTTGGCCTCGGTCAAGGGACTGACCAATCCCCTCGTCCAACACCTCACGTACACGGGAGTTGCAGCGTTCTGGACCGCCCCTGGCTACCTCACCCACCCCGGCTGCCCCACCCACCCCGACAGCACCACCCACGCGACCCACCCTGGCTGCCCCTCCCACCCCGGCAGCACCACCCACACCACCCACCCCGGCTGCCCCACCCACTCCACCGGCCCCGGCTGCCACTCCCACTCCACCCACCCCGGCTGCCCCTCCCACTCCACCCACCCCAACCATCCCACCCACCCCAGCAGCACCAACAACACCACCCACCCCGGCAGCACCGCCAACACCACCCACCCCAGTAGCACTACCAACACCACCCACCCCGGCAGCAACACCAGCACCACCCACCCCGACAGCACCACCAACACCACCCACCCCGGTAGCACCACCAACACCATCCACCCTAGCAGCACCACCAATCCCACCCACACCGGCAGTACCACCAACCCCTCCCACCCCGGCAGCACCACCCACACCACCCACCCCGGCTGCCCCACCCACTCCACCGGCCCCGGCTGCCACTCCCACTCCACCCACCCCGGCTGCCCCTCCCACTCCACCCACCCCAACCATCCCACCCACCCCAGCAGCACCAACAACACCACCCACCCCGGCAGCACCGCCAACACCACCCACCCCAGTAGCACTACCAACACCACCCACCCCGGCAGCAACACCAGCACCACCCACCCCGACAGCACCACCAACACCACCCACCCCGGTAGCACCACCAACACCATCCACCCTAGCAGCACCACCAATCCCACCCACACCGGCAGTACCACCAACCCCTCCCACCCCGGCAGCACCACCCATCCCACCCACCCCTGCAGCCCCACCCACACCCGCCGGTGCAGCCAATAGCCCTGCGACATTTCCGTATGCCCGTGTGGGACGGAAACCCTCCTGCCCCCAACCTGGGGGTTCCAGGGCGAGCAACTCTTCGAGGTATCCTCCTTTGAATGCCTCTGCATACCACCCATCGCACGGACGATCTCACCCGTCATCCACCTCATCTACCTCATCCACCTCTTCATTGAGGTTGATGGAGACTGTATCTCCTTCGCACACAACTACCACCCCCAGCGGGATGTTCTGTAAATCCCGTGCCCCCCTCAACACAAGCTGCCCACCCGCTACATCCTCCGTTACTCCCGGCCTGTCCCACGCCAGAGCCCTTGCTGGTATTCCCCCCGAGTTGCACGCCCTAGACCCTGAAGCAAGCACACGGGGCCAGTTGCTGTGACACTGCTCGAACCACTGGAACTTAGGGTCTTTCCAAGCCGGTTGCCCTTGCTTTTCAAGGGTCCTTAACTCTCGCCAACATTCCTGGTCTAAAATGGGGACGCCCTCGCTCCAGCCGGCACCGCTTAGATTGCGTGCCTCGCACAACTTGCGGTGGCCCTTCTTCAGGTCGAAGATGCGGTTGCAGATCTGCTCCGCCTCATATACAAGATCTGGAAAATCCAAGGTCGCCCTTGCCTCCTTGAGCCGCGCGTTAAACGTCACAAACACCCACCCCCACACGTCTGCTTGCCATCCTGGAGCACCCCTGGTCTTCACTGGGAGCTCCGCTAGCACGTCTAGGAGAATGTTCGTGTCTATCTTCACTTTCCATGCTCGTTCACCAGCTATCTTGATGGCTCTTGTCAGCCCCTTGTGGCTCCTGGACCTGGTGCAAGGTAGAGGGCCCAGCTGCAGCGCCGTTCAGTGCTTGAAGAGGACGGCGGGCTTTGTTAATCTGCCTGGGATGGTACACCCGCCGTTTTCTGCCCTTCTCAGACTGGGGGGATGGAGAGAGCGTGCCAGTGCTGTTGCTAGCAAGAAAACTTCCTTGTGGACCGACGCGTGCGGAGACGCTTGGTGAGTAGTCGGATTCGAGAAGGTCCGCCGAGGAGTCGGGGGTCTTCGAGAATCGACGGTGAAGATGCGCAAGCATCTTTATAAATCCAGATTCATCAAGAGCCGTCAAGAAGTCAACCAAAAGGTCGTGACACTTCTGTTTTTAGGTTCGCGAGAATGGTCGAAGCTGTCAGAAGGTTCGGGAATATCCGCTGGGGACAGGGGCAGTTGGCCAGTTTGCCCTCGTCTGTTGGAGTGAATATCGCGGTCCTTGCGAGGCGATGGGCTGGTAGTGTAACAACAGAAATGCACACTCTAGAAGATTAGGGACTCGTGTACGTCTGGTACGTAAGAAAAACAACCAATCTGTCATTTACCAAACCTTTTTGCATGGATGAGATGGCAAAGCTGAGTGGAGCAAGTTATCATTGCCTATTGGTGCATTCCCAAGCAGGCCCAAGGAGTGGGAGTAGCAATTGGCCATGGATGGAATGCACCCACACAAACTTAGCAACATGGGGAAAGTGAATATCTCGGACAGACACATTGTTGGATGGAGGAATTGGACGAGATTTGTTGTCTGTCTCTCAAAATTTGTTTATGTGGTCCGGTCTTCTAACTGACCTCGCGGCAAAGTCGAGTGAACCAAAGGTCCACTCGGATTCGACCGAATCCAAAGTTGGATCCGACTGCCCAAGTTAGAGAGTGGAGCCGAGGTCAAAAAGCTCTCGATGCCTCCCAAGGTGGCACTTGGTGACTGGATCGGTATCTCGCTAACACAAAACAATCATACAACACTCCATGTCAACAGCTTGTCAAAGAACGGTGCGCTTTTTCAAGTCCGGACTCAAAATCCGAGTGCCAAAGTGAGATCTGACATCCGCGCAACAGAATCCAAAGGTGCCCTTAGATGCAGGCGGATCGACGGTCTGAATGATTCTCAGTTAAACAAGCGAGAAACAAATCAAATTTGGTCGGCCATTCCTTCTTTTCATTGATGGAACCAAGAGCGTGGGTTCCAAGTGAGACAGCTACATTGGAAGTGGATCCATAAATCAATCCATGTCAGTGTCTTATTCAAGAGGCATACAGTGCATATCAAAACCCTGTGATCGTTATTTCCTCTCAGTCAGAGCCATTCAAACCATGGAGCATGATCTTGGATGGCAGTTGCCATCACTTTTCACTTTGGCTCCCCTTCCTTTTGGGCCTGTTGCTGCCTTTCCTAGCAATCGTGGTCCGTGTACCCCGACTTGTTGAAAAGACAAGCATTGACCTTAATTATGCTGATCGATGACGTCAATCTCTAATCAGGGAAGAGGTTATTGGCAAGTTTGACTTCCCTTCAACATAGTTGGAATTGTGGCATTTTGTTTGTGCCGCCATTGGATTCCTATGTTCAAGCATTGGTTTTGACGCAAACGATGTGATTAGTTGCTACGATCATCCGGAGAAGGTCATCTTAGATGCTAATCATGGAATTTTCTATCATGGTGCCGTGCTTGAGGTTGTTGTAGTAGAAAGTTCATCGAGGGTGGAGTCACTAGTGGTGATGATTTCACAGAAATGCCACATTAACTCTGTTATGGACGCAAGCTTAGAAGCATGTACCGTGCGTCAGACTTTGTGTTCAGTTTTTCAAAGCGTGCAAATATGGTGCATCTGAAGCTTCTCCAGTTTCTTAGTGGATTCAGTGATTCATGCTATGTGAGATTGATCTTCTGGAGAGGTAGAACGCCTGCGGTCAACAATGTCAGAGTGGTCGCATGGGCCATTGATCGAGCTCCAACAGTTATTTACACCGATGGATGGTCTTTTGATCAGGCCACCAACTTAAAATTGTGCCACGCAAAATCAATGTGGCAAGGTCAATGTTCGTTTTGTCGTTGTTGACCCCAACAGCGATGATGTACACTTTCAAACTCGTCAGCCTTGTCCAAACAGTTTTTCCTTTGGATTTTGTAGAAGCAAACGACTTGGGAAGTGCCGGTTGTATTTGGAGCTCACTCAAGATTTGATTGTTTCTCTCGATAGATATTTCTTCCCCTGCTTGCACATTTTAAAGCTCCTCCATCACTACGCTCATTTATTAGAGTAGATAGGTGTCAATGCTCTCAAGTCACGACATATTTCAATATACGTTTTAAATCATAAGAGTTTGTCCTTCGGTGCCTTCCATCGTGTGAGGGAAACTGTGGAGGCAAAGGATTTGCCAAGCCTAGGGGGCACATCACTATGTTGGCCATTTGGGTCGTTGGTACCGTGCCATTCACTCAAGTTCGCATTGCCGTCTGGTTTCCGAGGAGAGTATCATTGACCGTGCTAATGATCCTGCATTGCTGGAATCTTTGCTATTCACTATTGTTCGTCTTCGATGTCTCTTACTCCATTCACGATCATTGTTGCAAGGTCTATAAACATTTGGAAGATAGAGAAGTGCTGAAGAATCGTGCGAGGTTATTGCCTTATAGTTATGCGTTGGCTGTCCCTCCAACGCTGCTACACTGCGATAACAGATGTTATGATGAGTGGAACTTGGATAGTTCACAAGGATGAGGTGCAAAGAAAAATTAATAAAGGAATAGGAACAAATGGAATATTTGTATTTTATAGTAAGTGTTCTTTGATGAAAAGTGTCGGACATGTTGAGCCCATGTATATAATAGTGAAGAACACAATGAGGTAAATGTTGGGTCTTGGGTGCCCGATTCGAGCAACATGTGCGAAGCCACGTCGTGAGTGGTAGCTTTGAGAAAATCTTCCAAAAGGCCAGGATATGTCAAGAATATAAAGTTGAAATTTTATAAAAGTCATGCCTGAACAAATCGACCAAACAGTATCGAAACACTGATATGATTCAAGACAATTATGCCTGCAATTTTAGAAAGTTGTTGAATGTGTCAGTAACTTCAAGAATGGAACTCTGAACCAAGGAGAGCCCGACGTGACAGTTACATGCCGAGCCCTTGGGATAAACCTCCACACCCTCGACACCTTGGTGTGTGGGCCAATCCTTGAGATACCGCACGACCCTCTCCTAGCAGAAAGATCGCTGCTAGTGACCGAGGTTCCCACCATACGGCTCTCTCGGTGGCGTTTGCACCAATGTGTACTTCGGAAGAATCGTAGGATCGAATCGACGTGTGCGAGGCAATGCTTAGAAGACAAGAAAAATTGGGCAAGGAATGAATCCTTAGATTTGAAGGATCACTACGAGGAAACATACAAAGTTTCCGTGTAAGATCGGCATGCCTAGAATAACCCCTAGACTTCCTAATACACCAACCCCTATGAGCCAGCCGGAAGTCCCTTGGCCCTCCAAAGCCCTATGCTGAGGTGCAATTATGCAAATAATGCATGCACCATGTAGTACGCGTTACAAGATTTCTAACACACTAAAGAATGTCATTCGTGGAGAAACCATTGAGTTATGGCCGTTTGAGTGCTCCATGCGTGACTACAGCTGGCAACACCGCCAACGAGGGTCACAACTGTCCGAAGTGCCCTTGCTTGTGAATGCACCTCCAGCCGCCATCCCAAAACGCCTATGGACGCCAATGAATCTTGCCTCATTGGCTAACCATCCATCCACGGGCGTTTTGGCTGCAGTGGGCGAGAAGGTCCCTCCTTCTTGCTTGCGGTCGAACTGGTATGTCTCCTCTTTTCAGAAGGTTCACCTCCTACCTTTCCACGGTCGTATCTTTCTCATCCTTGTAGCAATTGACCTAGTTCTTGGGTTGATTTTGCACGGTTGTTCATGATACAATGAAAGCATCAAAACATTTATTTGAAGTAAAATGATGACGTAATCACCGCCTCGACCGGTTGCTCCCATAATATCACCCCCCTCCAAGGGCGCACTGTCCCGGTGCGCTCCTCGTACACTCGGAGGACCATATTAACCACACCGCCCCTGTGGAAGTCGTTTTCAGGAATTTAGAAAAGGTGCTTGGACCCATAGCCAAGCCATTGCACCAGGTACAGCCACTCGTTGCAGCGCCGCCGGTGCCCGGGAATGTTTTCCATCCACTTACTTCTCCTCACTCTCTACCAAGACCAGTGGAGAAGGAGCCTTCTGCTGTGACGCAAACTTTGCATTCGGCTCCTTATAGGCTTTAAGGAGAGAAGCGTGGAACACGGGATGGATCCCATAGTGGTACGGCAGCTCCAACTCGTAGCTCACCACAGACCTCTTCTCCTTGACCAAAAAAGGGCCCACCCACCGAGGCTTGAGCTTATTCCTATCCACTCCCACCGCTGTAGGCTTTGCTAGCTCAGAAGCATCCTTTGTCCCACTGAGAACTCAACTGTCCGGTGCTTGTCTGCTTGCCACTTCATCTCCTGTTGCGTCTTGTGAAGTGCATCTCGGACGTTCCATCACACCTACATGAAGTCACTTGCAAATTGCTGCATTGTGGTTAGGTCCGATCCCGTCACCATGTCCAAGGGACAAGCAGGATGCACCCCATACACCACCTCAAAGGGGGACCTTCCCATCGAGGTATCCACTATTGAGTTGCAGGCAAAATTAGCCACTGGGAGCTTGCATTCCCATCCCTTACCATCGGGCTCCAAGATCCCCTTCAACAACTTCTCCATGGTTTGGTTGGTGCGCTCAGTTTGGCCATCCGTTTGGGGATGGAAGGCCTATGAAAGAGCCACGTGGGTGCCCACGGGTTGTTCCCGAAGAGTTCTTTCCAAAAATGGGAGGTGAAGCAAGTATTTCATCTACAAGGGACAACACCAGCCCTGAAAGGCTTCTACCAATTAAGGAGATGCCTCAAGTGTTGTTGCGGAATGAAGGTGAGGCCTGACAATTTCCAGGGATCATCTTGGAGCTGGTTCTTGAGATTCCAGAGGGGAATTTCAAGAGTTGAAAAGAGCTATGTTGTTTACTGGACGGTGACGCAAGCCATAGTTTGTTCAACAAAACGTTGTCGATGAGGTTGGAGCTTGTACGGCGGCCAGGAATGCCAGCCAAGACGGGGCAAGCATCTGGAGTGGTGGAGTGCAGTAGACCTCTCGTCAAGCACAAGGTCCACCTGGGTGCGTTGGTGTGTAGCATGGAGTTCCATACTTGCCCTATGAATGATTACGACTGCTTGATCAACTGGGATTGGATGCGCTTTGTGTGAGAATGGTGCATATCGTCATGCTCAGCAATAGCTTTTGTGCTCTGATTTTTGTAGCACATAATGTTGTAGCAGATGAGGACATGAAACTGCTATGGCAAGTGGAAAATCCATACACTCTCACACGTACCTATGCCAAGTTCCACAAACTTGGCCTGCTTGAGCTGCAAGTAACACATCCGTGTTTTCCACTCTTCAAAGAGATAACTGTCCCACCAACAAGAAAGATGTACCTTGTGTGATCACATGCATCTGTGTCATGTGTCCAGTCACCATCACTGTAGCCACCAACAAGCACAGAGGATTGTGTCCAATAGCACAGTCTTGTAATTGTTGTGCAACGTACATAGTAAAAAGCACGCAGTGCAACCTCAGGATACCTCAGACGAGGCTGCTAAGAGAACTGGGCCAAGATATCGACGAAGAAGGCTACATCTATCCAACTGGTGATGGCAAGATACATAAGGAACCCACTAACGCTGAGGTAATTAGCGACGTCAACCGTCTCCACCAGCTGTGATGGATCAGAAGACTACAACAGGTGCTCACTTGTTGAGATCATTAGAGTAGACACGCTGGGAATCTCAGCTAGAAAAGAGGTGAAATGCCCTCCTAGACTACGAACATAAGCTACTTGATGCACATGTAGAAAGCAATGCTGACGTGCTCTTGCTCCATCCTGAGAAAAACTCAAGCTGGGCCCAAGTCCTTCATCTTGTATGTGGACTGCAATAGGGCATTAACTGACTAGAAAACAACGAGATTGGGAGAGATAATGAGTAGGTCATCGATGTAGACAAAGGTGGCCACAAAGGGCTCTGATATGACACTCAAAAAGAGTGTTTGGTCTACGTTGCTGCGATGATAGCCATCTCTCTCAAGGGTGAAGGAGATCTCCATGTTCCAAGAGTATGGTGACTGCTTGAGACCAAACAATGCCTTTTGTAGTGGCTATATCATGTAAATCTCCTTGTTGAGACGTCAAGCATGGCGAGACACCTTTGTGGCCCATTGGAAGATCCACAACCTCAAAGACATTGTACTCCATGAGAGCACTCATCTCCTACTACATGGCCTTCTCCAAGAGGTCAGAATCAGCTGCCTCTTCAGCCTACCGACCAGTGGTAGCCTCTGGTGGGAGTGTGGAAAGAACATATATTGTAAAGCACACATCAAAATAGCTAGCAAGTGAGGAATTATGGAACTCATGCATAACCACTGCGTATCCTATTGCTGAGTTGAGATGGACCACACCAACAACGAGGTTGTTTTCGTCAAGGCCAGTGGGAGTGGCAGTGGTCCCAACAGTGGAGAAGGATGTACTAGAGCATGTGCGACATTGAGAGCAATGAGAGAATAACTGTAGAGGGAGAGAACAAAGACTTCCTCCACGTGTGTATGGATTTGGGCCGAAGAAACGGGCATGTGACTAAGAACGTGACACTAGGAAATCGACCAACTCTGTGGTCTATAACACGAAGTCGGGAGGTGGGTCTAGAGAGGAATGTGCCTGAGTACTGGCAGAGGTAGAGACAGTTGTCGACTCTGGAGATATCAGCGTAGAAGATATGGTGACTGGCGATGGATATTTGGAGGAGGCCGTCAGGACATTGGGTGGGTAGGACGGAAGAGGAGACTCACTGTCAGTGGAGGCAACAAGTGACGGTGATGTCAAGTTTAGAGGAACAGCAGAGGGAACGGTGCCTGGGGGGTACACTTAACGACCCTCCATATCCGGAGGATGAGATAGACCCTCCCCTCCAAGGTGACAAAGTGAGGAGATAGAGGAGGGTGGAACAACATGAGACAAGACATGCGGGAACACGTCCTCAAAGAATAGCAAGTCGCACGATTCAATGACACAAGGCCGATCAGCGTCCTAGGATTGCCAGGCCTTAGACAAGGCAGAAGTACCAAGAAAGGTGTAGAGTTCAGAGAGAGGGCCCAGTTTTTTGTCATGTAGGTCCTCAAGGAGCAAGAAGAAAGCAACACAGTCCCAAACACGTGTGAGTTACAAGTCTTTCCGACAAACAAACCAGCGTTTGTATGGGGTAACATGACAGGGACGATGACCATGAGGTGAACAGTTTCACATCCATGTACTGTATGACATTGCCTCAATGGAAAAGAGGGGAGGCAGGTCAGACGCAGTGAGGAGAGTGTGGGCACCATCAGCGAGAGTGCAGTTCTAATGTTCAGAAATGGCATTCTGTTGAGGTTTGTAGGGAGAAGAAATCTACATATACATCCCAAGCAATGACAAAAAGCCAAGGAGTGAACCCCATGAACTTGCCGCTACAATCACAACAAAAAGTATCCAGAAAAAGACCACATGCCATCTCAGCCTGAGACAACGATGACTCAAGGATCAAGCAGACATCACTTTTCTATCAAAGGGCAAAGGCCCATCGAATGCATAGGAATTCAAAAACTTGGCAAAGAGAATAACGCCCAACACAATCCAAGGTGTCATGGGTGAGTGGACCCATGACATTGGCATGCAGAAGATCGAGGGGATGGGAGGTGCGCATAGCAGACGTTGAAAAGGGGGACCTGTGCATTTTTCTATGAGTGCACTCGAGACAGTCACCAGGACAAGGAGCGGGGAAAGTGGAGTCATTCAGACTATGAATTGGCTCATACTGGAGTAAGCTGTCAATGACCGCAGTGTGGATGCGGCACAGCCAGCGGTGCAGCAGCTGTATATGCATAGGAGAAAGTGAGTGTGCAACATGAACAAGAGCAGCCATGGCAGGGGAGGGTGCAAAGTAGAGGATGCAGAAGAGACAATCTCTGGGGGTGCCACAAAGCAAAACGTGGCCAGTGGTGCGGAGAGAGACAGAGGAAATGCAGTGGCTAGAGGAAAAATCCATGTCTTAGTTAAGGAGAGTCCTAACGGAGAGCAGGCGCAACTGAAGAGAGGGCACGTAGAGCACAATGGGCAAAAACAGTTTCTCCTCAAGGCCCAAAAACACAATAACGCCAATACCATAGACCGGAAAACGTTGGCTGGAGCCGATGCGCACAACACAGATGTGTGTTCAAGTGTATGTCATGATTTCTACAATCATTCAACTGATTATTGAGACAATTTGGTACATACTTTCTTGGAAAATTTTCATCATGTGGATAATTCCCAATAGATCTCATTTCCTTCTCAACACCATTCCCACATTCATTCACAAAATAATTTGGTCATGAGAGGATGTTGTGATATAGTTTCTAGTGAGGGCTTCTTGAATCTTCCTTGGTTGCGCACTTTTCATGTACACTGTTAGAAGAGTGTACGTTTCAAGGTTTATTGAACGTAAATGCTTGATCTTGTATTTTTTGGAATCTTGGACCCCCATTTCTAAGATGGGGTCCTATGCAAGAGGCTGGTGTCAGGAATGTGTGCACCTTCCCACACAACTATGCACTGATCACAATGTAAAAATGTTTCTACCATGGAAAACACTGAAAGCCACTCATATGGAAGGGTTGTGTCACATGGGGTTAGTGTATGAGGGCAGTGCAATCATTCCCCACAAAAAAACATTAACATATTTCATAGTCAAATGAGTAGTAGAAAAGCGTCTTCTGTGGAATGATGAACCTGGACGCTTACACGGGTCTATGCATGTGCATATTGTGTGTTCAGCCTCACAAAAAAGTGTGGTATGCTTCATTTTTGGTGTGCTTTCTCAGTGAAAGTGCACTTGCAGAGCACACTGGAAATCTAAAGCATGATTTGAACATCGTTACTGCATGCAAGACAGGTGCAGCAGATACCATGAACGTAAGAAAACCCAAGCCTTAGCACCATGCAGGCTTCCTTTGCTTATCATATGACCTCTGTAACGATTGAAGGTTCCGAAGCCAGATACGGATCCTTGTTTCCCTATACTAGTGCTTGATTCTAGCTCAAGGCTCCTGGCAAGTAGGCTCAGCCTACTTCCCTAGATTTGCAACTGATTTCCAAATTAAGGAAACATCATCTATATGGAACATCAACCTCAAATAATCTTCAAGTGCCTTCTAAAAGCACTAGATTTCTTGATTAATGTGCCTCTCCTTTACAGACTCTTATATTGGTGTCAAGATGTAAGAACACATACTATGGAAAGTTGTGGGCCTTGTAGGAACTCATCAAAAAATGGGCCTATTCCACCTTCAAAGACTGAAATAATTTCAGATGTGTGAACTCAAGCTCTTGGCTTGTTTCGTGAATCCCACCAAGGGCGGTTCGGCAACAGACCATTGTTGCCATGACAGGATACACATTTTGAACATGTACCTATTTTGTGCACCTGTATTTCTAATCACTCTTCTACAGTCCACCATTGTGGTTTTACTTGGCTCCTGCTATGTACCCATTTTATCCTTCCCCCCTGTGCCCCTTTGCACGCTGGTACCAGTTCATTAGAGCCTGGTTTTAAGCAGACTTTCAAACACGGGCTCTCCCTCCATAATGAGGAAGGTATGACTTCAGCTTTTCAGTTTGGAGATCTTGTGTCTCTGTCCGGCAGGTTTGAGTGTGGAGATTTTTCTGTTTCCAGACCCTCTTCCATGGCTAT
>SZWC01024534.1:17174-34702 GCA_023375785.1 Penium margaritaceum | reverse complement strand
TAACATGAGACGGGAACGGCAGAATTGATTTCTCGAGCATACAAAATCAGCGGTACAGGTCAGGGTAACGTCCGACGAGCAGCGCAAAAGAACGCATTACGTTGACCGGAGTTGGGCCTTCTGAAACGCTCGTCAGAGGGTTGAAATAGAATTGCTGTCGACTCGAAATGGTTCGACGAGCACGCACCTCGGCCGCATCCACATTCGCATTCACAACCCACGATCCGCGTTCAGATTCGCACGCGGATCTTCATTCGCCTTCACATTCACGAGCACATCCGCATGTGTTAGATTCCACGGTTGGTCACATGCACGTTCGCGTCCGCGGAGGTGTCTGCCGGTTGCCGCTGGTGAGAGATGGTGAGAGAATTCTCGCACTCCTCGAAAGTCTCACTGTCCGAGGATGCAGAGCTCCCCACTGCCAGCAACTCCACTTGCGACTGGCCCGGAGTTGGGTGAGTGAACTGTGCTGACGGACTGGGCTGTGCGTGGAGGGGGGGGCACTGGCGATGGGTGGGGCGCTGTGACTGCAGAAAGGACGTCACCGTCGGATGGTAGTGACGCGTTGCGCCTCCATGACGGCTTTGGTTGAATGTGTGTAGTCGCGCACCTCCGCCACGTCGTGGTGGACTGTCCTGGATGTCACTGACGCTTTTGGTGGATAGAAAAGTGCGTTTGGGTGTGGAGAAGCCGTCAGCTGCTGGACTAGCCGTATGGCGGCAGCCATGGCACACGTGAGAGAGCGTCAGCGTGCGGGCCTCCTGCAAAATGAATGACTTCTCACGGCTGAACTGGATGTGTGGGAGCTACCATATACATTCTATTGTTGGACCTTTCGTGCCAGATTCTCTTCAGAATAATCCCTTATCACGACAACACCGACTTGAAGAACCACACTACCACGTGATTCACACCAGAACGTAGAAGGTTAAGTTTTACAGGTTGTGCAGAAAAACGTTTTTTTACAAAAACGGGCATGTGAGGTATTTAGATTTAGCAGTGCGTGTACTTCAATGAGAAGTGTAAATACTCTCGAGAGCTTGTACACAATTTCCAAAACTGTTGTGATTTGAGCCATTTCCTTCTGTTTCTATAGCTGACTGTGACTCCTCAACAGTGCCAATCCTTGATTAGATCCCTCATGCGGACCCAGATGGCACTCACGCATCGTCATGTGGTGGAAAGTTGCCCCACAAACATGCTAGGGAACTTTGCTATTTTTCTGCAGGCTCTATGGTTTTATTGGTGGGCTTACCTTGGGCTGGATGTGCAAATCTTTATATTGTGTGCTTGCCGAGGACTCGAGCATGTGTGTAGTTGCATCTAACTTCACATTTTACATTACTATAATCAGACTTTGCCACCTTTGGATGTGCGTGCACTAAGATACGGCCAAACCAGTAATTTAGGCCTAGTTTAAGGGCAAAATGACCTGTCGCTTCTCGCTTCCCAACAAGCCTTTCCAGTTCAAATCCCTCCATGCACATTCAGTCTTACGAAGCTTATGAGACTATGTGTGTATCCTCTGGCAAGACCATTGTTGTTTTTGCACTTGTCTTGCATGATAGTGCAGTTCCTGACTATAGCACGTTCCTTGTACATCAACCTTGCCGCTAATGTGTTGCCACGTCACAGGCGGCGATGTTGATAAGCTCCTGCGTAACTTCTCATGGTACCACAACAGTGAGGCATCCCTCGGTGAGCTGCAAGCAGAGACACTGTCTATGGTAGCAATGTTGGTAGGATTCACTGTCTTTTCTAAAATCCTAAGAGGATTCACCAAGTAGTCATTGGCAACATCAATAAGGACAAGAACAACACTAGCAATAGTCACATTGGTAGCTGTAGTCTCAGCACAAGCAACCACAGGCACGAATGTAGAACCACCTATAGCAGTAGCAATTGCTGCTGTGCTCACGCAAACAAGGTCGACGCGTCAAGCGCTGACGAGATCGAAGTGACAGGTGACGACACAAATGCGGCCAGCAAGGCCGGCAAAGTGATCAGCAAGGCCGGACATCCTGCCGTCGAGGGCGGTGAGGCCAGCGAGGACAAAGATGAGTCTAGCAAGAACTGGCGGGAGCCGGCGGTGGCCAGTGAGGGTTGCCGGGAGCCGCGACGGCCGGTGACGGCCAAAGAGGGTCACAACGGGCCACCTAAGCTGGCAAGGTCAGCGAAGGCCCACTGATGTTACTCACAAGGTCCGCGAAGGCCATGAAAGGTAGCAACGGTCGGCGACAGCAGGCAAGGCTAGCAGAGCTACAACAGGTGGAGGCTAGCGCTGCGGCTGCTAACACAAGCTGATGTCTACACCAGCCTACGACTACCACTAATGTAGCATCATTAGTGTGCTGATATCATCAACCACAACAGTAGAAGTGTCAGCAACAACAAAAGTGGTAGTAATAGTAGTATGTACATGCTGCTATTACCGTTGTTGCTTATGTTGCTACTACTATTCATACTCCCCAGCGGTAGTAGTAGCTATTATGGCAACATCACGAGGATCATTTGAGGAGCTACATCCATGATGCCCACTCCCGATTGAGGGAAGGGAATGCTACTACTCAGCTCCTCATTAGGGGAGGCAATGCACATGAGGACATCATGCAGCTACGGTTGGCGCGTTTAGGCGCCTCTAAGAAAGTTTTGTGAGAAGTTGACGTTGTCTTACTTGTGACGAATCGACAAACCACCTTGCGTGCCTTGGTTATGTCATAGCGTGACCTTGAGTAGGGCCGCATTGAGTTCGAAGGCTCAATCAAGGATGCCAATGACCCATATGCAAACCCATGGACAACAAAGGTATGTGCCCTTCACGAGTGTTTGAGCCAGTTGTGCATTGGCTCACTCTCCATCACCCCAAGTGCCAACACCTACAGTGGCATCCAATAGTGAATATTTGACATCTTCAAAAAATGACTTCCACTGGAGCTCGCATCCGCGTAGTTTTCACTATTTCATCCACCTTCCACTCCTTGCCTTTGTCTCTTTCTCTGTCTTCTCTTCCTCATCAGCCCCTACCTTTGAGCCTTTTCTGTTTGGCCAGTCAGCCCAACCATCCATTTCCATCACACGCACTATATTCTACAAAGTCATGTTGTTCTTGCCGACCCCGCCACTTCCACAACACAGGTTGCCGTTCTCAACACATCCACAGCAGCTTCCCCCCATTCCTCTGGAATGCCTATGGTGTCCACTAGTGCCCGGGCTGGCGACGATAGGGGCTACTCCACCGGCACCTCTGTTTCCCTTTCTTCTTCTTTCATTGCCACGTACAGTAACACATCCCATAATTTCTCCCCTCCTTGGAGTCGGCAACTCCACATTCATCATTTCCACCACCATCACCCTCTTCCCCAAGAAATGCACCCTCGGCTTCGGCACTGTCCGGCACCACCACTCTCATTGTGCAGCCCGTCTTGACCATGAACTTGGTTTGCATCCAACTCACCAAGCATACATTGCCCGCTCTCCGCGCCTCTGCCACCACCCTAGTGTATTTTTGCATACCCTACACCTATTCATGGGTTTCCTAATGGGTTGTATGGGTTTCCTAATGTCAATGGCGGCGACGGCAACGGCGGCACCGCCGGTGATGACCACGACGGCGGCAGAGGTGGCAGTGGCTTCAGTGATAGCTTTTACCGTTGGCGCACCACACTCATGGGAGAGCTCAGGCTTATCCAAGTGTCCAAATCATGAAGTGGCCCTACACCCAATAACTACTCCAAATTCACCTTAAATCTAGGTTTACATCCATCTCTAACCATCATCTTCCACACGACCACAACATCCTTCCCTTCCACGTACCCCAACCATACTCCTTCTCCACCACCAAAACCTCATCCTCCTTCCTTCCTTCCTTCCTTCCAAGGCTTCAATCTTTCTCCATGCAACACCACTCCTCCCTCCCTTATGGTCTCCTTCTCTCTATAAACATCACACTTTTCCTCCCTCCACCCTTCTCTCACCTTCTTCCATCCTTGTTCCCTTCCCATCACTCCTCCCTCCTTTTCCTCTCACCAAAAAGCACATCTTAGCCAAACCAGGCGCTTCTATGACCCTCCCTAGCCCCAGCATGTCGTGTCGCGGAATGATTGAGGGGGTGATGGGAAGACTGTCATCAGTGGTGTCGGAGACACTGAAAGTGGTTTGGATAATGGCAGAGATTACATACACCATGGAAGGGGAAGTGGGACATGAAGCCATGGATGTCTTCGGAGTCAAAGAGAAGATGGGAACAGTCATGCGTGTGTGCATGGGACAGTCCGTGGTTTGAGTTTTTGGGCGCGGATTTGACCCGGTAAAGGGTGTGGGGTGAAGAAAAGGCTGTGGAATCGTTGTAAGGGAAGGGAAGGGCTATGTTTGATATGAGGGATAGGGAGGGTTTATGGACACCGGCACTGGGCATGCACTGAGCGTGTTGTGTGGAATTGAAACTTTTGGTTAAGAAATCAGCTGGTTGCTGTTTTCCGGCTATACACGCAAGCTTTAGTGTAAAATCAAGGACTTTTGATCTGATCAGATTTCCGTTTATGTCATTATGTTTGCTATCCCAATTGTATTGTGTGGGGACACTGAGGTTGATGGCTGATTGGTTGAGAACATAAGGAGTAGGTTTATGTTGAGGGAAACCAATTTCAGAGAGTAGGTTGTATAAGTAAATGATTTCTTCAGTGGATTGAGTGGTTGTCATACTCAGCTACCGTAGAGCTTAACATGATGTTCTATTTCTTGTCCAAGAGATGGCGGCTCCACCTAGAGTACACAAGTATCCTGTTCGGCTGTAGCGGTCGCCTTGTGTGCCCCTGTTGTCGGAATCACTATACCAAGTAAGACAACTGACTATTTTCGGTATGCCAGGTGAAAATCAGGTGTGGAACAGAACTTGGAAAATGCATGATCAAGTGCATAGCATGCGACATCCGGTTGTAATTTGCTAGGACTAGCAAGTATTCTAACTGCGTATTGAAGGTCAGCCGTCGTGCAACTGGTTGCGTACATGAGTGACCCTATTTTAAAGAGGTACTCTTGTTTGTTCATGGTGGTTCCATGGCCAAGGAGGAAAGGTAGTGGATGTAGATACATTGGGGTGGATGTGGCTTTCTCAGGGATGTTGAAACTGTCAACCGGCCTGAGGCAGATGGACAAGAAAACAGGGCCGACACAATGGCACATGCAGTCCGCTCCTAGCATTTCAGTTATGAGAAGATATCACCCTCATGATCACGGTTTCACACTCATCATCTCCTAGGTAATCACTTGCTAGCATCTGTGTCCACTTGACACTTGGTCACTTTTGCGCGAGGTGCTAGTCAGAGACTAAATCCTGAGGCTTAGAGCAATGAGCGTCTTCTTTATATTGTTCCTTAGTTGGAAACCTCTGTGAGAAATAACTAAGGCCAGATTGTGTGTTTAGAATGAGGAATGAGCCTGGTACATATAGTCCTAGGCCTGGCATCTGAGGTGTGTGGATAGTGGCACTTTTGGGGGTGGCCACTTCACACCACCTCACGAGCTAACCAACTTGCGCCCACTGATCGCCAAGTGGCACAACCTCCTCATGCATGGAGAAATGTGTAAGAGACTTCCTATGTGCAGGAAGGTAAAAAAAAATTCTGTTCACATCAAGGCTCAATCGCAAGGCCTGTTGTCCCTAAGTCCAATGTGCTATCTATTGTGCTACAATACTGGTGTCCCGCCTAGACTTGCACCACGAACAAAATTTGGCGGACTTACTCCAAGGGAGCAGTGCATGTCCGTCCTGTCCGTAAAGCTATAGCAGTGGTGAAGGGGGCATAAAAGAACAACAATCTCTCCCTTCCACCTCTGGCCGACCGCCGTGGTCATCTCTTCTGCATGAACCCATGGCTCCGCATTGTGCTTGTGAACCTCAGTTGTCTTGGTCTTTAGTCCTCGTCTCGTGCATCCACCATGCCGATTCCTCGAGTGCCTGCAACATGCAAGTCGCTGTCCTGTGGCTTATTCAAGAGGCTTGCAAGTATTTTCATGGGTTGGACATGTTTTAGGCAGACAATGATCTCGGTGATAAGGTCGCGCGAGTAGTGGTACCGAATTTCAATGTGCTTTGTGTTCTAGGAGATCATGCCACCTTTTTCCATAGCGATGGCGCTCTCATTGTCTATGCAAATGATTGATTGTTCCTCTTGTGTTGCCTTGATCTCGCTAGCAGACTTCAAACTCACTGTTTTTTTTTACACTCCGGAGATTGTGATGTAATGCGCCTCTGTGGTAGACTGCGAGGCTCAACCCTGCTTCCTTCTTGCCTAGGAGACTGCACCACCGTTGAGAAGGCAGACAAAGCCTGAGGTAGGCTTCTTATCATCAATTCGCCCTCCCCAGTCAGTGCCACTCTACCACATCAGTCACAACAAGTCTGATCCTTCCAAACCTCCAAACGAAAGTCCCACGTGCCGTGTGTTTTTGAGATAGTGGAAGATCCGCTTCACGGCTTGCCAGTGTTGTGGCCTAGGATTGGCTACAAACCTGCGCACCTGACCCACTGCATAAGCGATGCCAGGTTGTGTCTCCACCATCGCATACATAAGGCTCCTGACGACAAACTGGTACAAGGTGTTTTTTATCTCCCGCCACTATGCATCTTTACATGGTGACATGGAGGAGGAGAGCTTTCACTCAGAGGCCATGGGGGTGCTGATGGGTCTGCAGTCCTCCATGCTGTAGCGCTTCAAGACGTCCATGGTGTACTTGGTCTGGTTGAGCTCAATGGTGTTTGCTTTACAGTTGCGGTAGACAACGATTCCGAGGTAGTACTCGAGAGGACCCATATCCTTCATCTCGAACGTGCTGCTCAACTCCTCCTTGAGGTCCACAAGGGCCTCCAGTGAGGAAGAGCACAGGATCAAATCATCCACATACAATACCACTAGCAGCAAGCCGCGCTCGTCCTCCTGTACATAAACGCTGGGGTCATTCTTGCAATGCGCGAAGGAGAGCTCAGCCATGAATCTTGTACCAAATCCGTGGGGCCTGTTTCAGCCCGTACAACGCCTTCATCAGCCAACACACCTTTCCTGTGGGTGTATCCACCCCCTCCAGTACTGCCATAAGCACCTCTTTGTCCAACATTCCATAAAGGAAAGTTATTTGACATCCATCTAGTGGATGTCTAGGTCTTTGGCGGCAGCGATGGTCACAAGGGACCTAATGGAGGCGAACGTGACAACCGGTGCAAAGGCCTCATCGTACTCAGGCCTTGCGCGTTGTGAGAATCCCTTCGCCTCGACCCTCACCTTGTACTTGTTGATGCTGCCATCCTGGTTCTGCTTCAGCCTAAGCACACACTTTGAGCCCACCACGTGAGCGTTAGCGGGTTTGTCCACCAGCTGCAATGTACCATTTTCTTTGATAGACGCAAGCTCGCTGTCCACCACCTCCTTCCATTTGGCCGCGTTGGTCCTTGTCAGCTCCTCTTCCATAGTGAGTAGCTCTCTCTGAGCCAAACAGGACCAGCTCAATACGGTCCAGCTTCTAGTGTCAGCTTTGTACTGTGGAGTTTTTTTTCTTTGCCGCATGCTATAACACAGCATTGCTGGTGCTTCATCTCTGCTATGCTATTGCTCCTATGGTGCAGGCTACACTGAAATTGAATCTTCCCCTGGTAAAGAGCTGTTGGCCTCCGAACTGGTCTCAAAGGCATCGGACATCTTCGAATCTATGTCAGAGTCTACCGCTACATCAGCCAACGCAGCCGATCTCCCTACCACATCACTCTTCTCCGCGGCCTGCCACACTGGCACCACTTGCCCGTTTTCTGGAGCTTGATCTCTTGACTCCAGCAGCACCAACTACTCTCCCTGTCTTGGAGCTTGCGTGTAATCAAGCAGCTCTCCCTTACCTAATGCCCCCTCATCAAAAGTCACGTCCCAGCTGGTGATAAGCCTTCTTGCTGCCAGGTCCCAAAGGTGGTAGGTCTTGTGGGTAGATTCATAGCCCACCTTAACACACTTCAATGCTCTGGCATCCAGCTTGCCGTCATCCTCTCCCACCTGGACCTTTGCCCATGTGGTGAAGCCAAAGACCTTCAGGTGTGAGGCGTTCGACTTCTTTTCCAACCAAACCTCCTGTGGCATCATTTGTTGCTTGTCCTTTTTCTTGCCGCGCCTGCTCAGAGCAGCTACAGGAGTTAGGTTGACAAGGTAGTATGCTGTTCTTGTAGCTTCCGTCCAGAAATGCGGTGGGAGTTTTGCGTCAAAGAGCATGTTGTGTACCATGCCGAGGATGGTCTGATTCATGCGTCCGGCCACACCATTGCTCTGTGGAATGTAGGGTGTTGTGGACTGATGGTCGATGTCTCATTGCCGTAGCTAGCCCTTGCATGCCTCGTACTCTCCATCCTTGTTGCTTTGCAACACCTTGACCTTCTTTCCAGTTTGCCACTCAACCATGGCAAGAAAATCCTGGAGCTTCTCTTTGACCTCTCCCTGTGTCTTGAGGAAGTACATCCACATCTTGTGGTTGTGGTCATCGACGAAGGTTAGGAAGAACTTGCTGCCGCCATTCGATGCCATGCGGAAGGCTCTGCACACATCGGTGTGAATAAGGTCCAGGGTGGCTTCCGTACAGTGACCGCTCAAATCGCTTCTCTTTGTCTTGCCTTTGAGGCAAGGCTTGCACAAACTATCACACCTAGCCGCATCCTTTGTGCACCCCTCCATGTCATGGACAAGCTGTTGTTGCTGCATGATTTGGAGCGTGCTCTTTGCAACGTGTCCAAAGCGTCTATGCCACAGCTCAGGGTCTTCATCGTTGGCGGCAGAGGACACCTTCTGAGTTGTCGTTGGTGTGTTCTCCTACCGTTTGTACATCTGAACCACCACTCAGTAGGGCTGATGGAGAAGAATCCAGCCTAATCATTACTGGAGTGATGGTCGGTGCCATAGTTGAGCCCAAAGGCTCCTGGCCTGAGCAGCGCTGCTCCCTTTGCCAGAGGCATGCTCCAAGCCATCATGTCGGAGGCCTCTTTACCACCCTTTTTTTTGCCTTTGTTCCCACTACTCCCGTCGTCTTCCTTCTTTGGCGATCTGCACTCTCTTGCCCAGTGCTCAGGTTTGCTGTAGTTGCGGCAGTTGCTCTGTCGCCTGGGAGCCTTGTCGCCATTATTGCCTCTGCTGCCACCGCTTCCGCTGCCGCCATTCTGACCAGAGGCCGACCCTTTGCTCCTTCGGCTTCCGTAGTGTACAACATATGCTGAGAAGTTAGCCTCATTGTTGTTGTAGCGCATGGCCTTGTTTTGCACGTACTTAGTGATTGCCGCACACGTCATGTCATCCTCCTTCCATCTGCCCATGATACTGATCATTGGGATACAGCTCTCTGGTAGCGCTATGAGGCAAATCATGGCCAGCATGCTTTCGTCAAGGCCCTAGTTCATTTGGCGAGCCTCTCCAAGGAGTCCTTCAAACTCCTCCAGGAAATGAGGGCTGTACTCTCCCTCATTCACCCGTATACTAATCAGCCATTGTAGGATCAATAATCTGTTTGCGTGGGAGGTGGATTGGTGCACATGCTTGAGCTTGGAAGAAGCATCCAAAGCCATTGTGTATCCCGCAATGATGGGAAGATACCTCTTGGCTACAGCGTTGCTGAGGAATGAAATGAAAACATCATTTTGTTTCATCCATGCCTCGTGCTCGGATGAGCAGTTTGCAAGAACCTGCTCCTCTCCCTTCACAAGCTTGATGAAGAAGTGCATTTTCATTGCCAGTTTGAATTGCCACCTCCAGAGCAAGAAGTCATTTCCCTAAAAAATGAGGATACCTCCCAAGGGCCTGAGACCTTACGGTAGTGCAGTAGCATTCACGATTGCTCCAGTTGTCTGCCCTGTGGTAGCCACTCATGAGTTTTGAGGACTGCCCTGCGGCATCCCCCACTACTCCTGATGGGTCAACCATTTTAGCTGCCCTTTTCTGCTTTCCGCGTCCCTGATACGTTGAGGCAGATGCTGGCTAATGTTAGCTGATGTTAGCTACCTGTTTCAAGGTGTAGGTCCATTGCTTACCCCTCCAACCGATGTTTGCCTATAGACAGAGAAGACAATTCACACTAGCACACCTAGGGTCTTGCCTCCAAGGGCAGACCTTGTCTTGGTTGGGACTCAAGGGTCATGCCTCTAAGGGCAGAGTTTGTCTTTTGTCCCTGCGTACTCAGTGCAAACCCAGCTGTTGGAGCTGATGAAGCAGATGGAGGTGATGGAGCCTATGGAGCTGACGTGCGCACCTGGAGAGAGCGTACAAAAGTTGAGCAAACTGTGCCTTACAAATGGTCAGTGTGGGCCTATAACCCTTTGTCAACCGGCCTCAGGCAAAAATACTAGAAAACAAGGCCAACACAATGGCACCTGCCGTCCGCTCCTAGAATTTCACCTAGGAGAAGATATCACCCTTAGGATCACGGTTCCACACTAAGCAGCTCCTAGATAATCACATGCTAGCAACATTGTCCACTTAACACTTGGTCACTTTTGAGCGAGGTGCTAGTCAGAGGCTAACTCCTAGGGCTTAGACCAACTAGTGTCTTCTTCATACTGCTCCTTAGTTGGACAAATATGTGAGGAGCATCTAAGGCCAGATTGTATGTTTAGAATGAGGAATGAGCCTGGTACACATAGTCCTAGGCCTGGCATCTAAGGTACGTGGGTAGTGGCACTTTTGGGGGTATCACTCCACACCACCTCTCCAGCTCACCAATGGGCGCATCTAGTGGCCGCCAAGTGGCACATCCTCATGCATAAAAAAAATTCTAGGAAAATTCATCTCTACAAGAAGGTCAAAACCCTTCCTGCTCACATCAAGGCTAAACCGCAAGACCTGTTGTCCCTAAGTCCAACATGCTATCCATTGCGCGACACTGCTGGTGTCTCGCTTCGACTTGCACCACAAACAAGATCTAAGGGACTTAATCCAAGGGAGCAGTGCATGCCCAACCTGTCCGTTAAGTTGTAGCAGTGGCCAAGGATGCAAAAAAGAACAGAAACAACGCTGAATCTTAGAGGTGTATGTGTGCTGGCTAAGTGTCATGACATGTTAATCCATGTCATAAGAGATATTCATGCCAAGATAATGTACTACATCGTGCATGATTGTGATGTTGAAGTGTTGAGCCACGGAGGAAGCTGTGGCTTTGGTGATGCCTTTATCTTGACTGATGATGAGGATGCCATCAATATAGACGAGGTCGTAACACTTGAAAGGAGTTGCTGGAGATGGATTGAATAGGAAAAGACAATCATCATAGGCAGACGCTACAAAGCAAAGAGTGAGAAGGAAGTCACACTGCATTTGGTAGCAAAGGAGCAGGCTTTGTTTGAGTCCANCTGAATAGTTGTTGTTAGGAGGTGATTCGACTAGCTCCCATGTTCCTTATTCAAGAAGGAAGTTGTACTCAGCTTCAATGGCTTCCTTCCATTGCTCTGCTTGCAGTCCAGAGACTGCTTCCTTCATGAAGAGGTATAAAGCTGAAAGGAGCAGTACTGTGGGGTAGTATATGTGCTGTGTGGAATTGCTTGAGTTGAAGACATGTGAGGGGTCCTTGCAAGGAGGAGGGAATCTCATCTAGGGTACTTCTGGGCATGGTTTCTCCAGTTTGACTAGTGGGAGATGGGTTTATGTGGTGTATCTGAACGGCCTGTGAGGTCAGAGATGTGAACTTCAAAGTTACAAGGGTGTTTTAGACACTACATCTCCATGCCTGATATGTTTTCGTTTTGTAGAAAGTGGTGTCATGGCTACTTCATGTGGTCTTGGTTGCAACATCATGAAAGAGCTATGCATTTTTTGTTTCAATGTGCCCAATGAAATTTCCCCATTTTGCTTCACTGTCAAACTTCTGTCTCTTTTCCTTGGGTGTGTGGGATAACACCATTCAGCCACAACAGGATTCAAACAGCATGACTGAGATGGAAAGAAAGCTTGATTAGGTGTACCAATCTTAATCCATGTAGCAAGAAGGAGGGCTGTTGGTCACCATCCGTGTGTCATCTCTGCTTGTACAAGAAGTGGAGGAGTTCTGCAAATGGAACTTTATGCGATGTCATTTTGTTCAGGAGTGTGTGGAACTTTCATTTGGTGTTAAACACAATTTTGTTTCAGGTACTCTCGAACCTCGTTGCTCATACATTCACCGCCATTGTTGGAGGGAAGAGTTTTGGAGCTGCGGTGTGGAATGCAGTTCTATGTGTGCCATCCAAGTTTTGAAAACATCTAATTGAATGGCTAGCCTCTCCCTTCGTTGTTTTGAAAGAGGATGTCTCTTATCTCTTGGTCAGACGTTTCAATATCCATGAAAGGGTGGATATTCAAATCTACCAATCACAAGACTGACAACAAGGTCAGAGCGTTGCTCAACGAGTTGAAGTTTTCTCCTTGTGTTTTCCCTAGTTTTACTCATTTCCTTTTTTTCTTATAGATCAGAGAGAGGTGACTGTAGTGGTTTTGTAAGGCCTTAAAAACATGCACATCTTGAATGGTTTTTGTTGTTGGCCAATCAAAAATTGTGTTAAAAAAATTCAGATCCATCATGATTTGCATGATGTCGTTCGTGTGGCCCAAAGATTAATCAAACAGTAACCAAAGTTGCAGGTCAAGAGTTTTCTGTAGAATCTTCTCCTTGTAAAGCCTTGAGATCTTTTTCAATATTTCATTGTGTTCCTCTAGGTTGCAGGTATAAAACTAGGATATTGTTGGAGTACATGAAGACAAATTCATGCAGCAATGGAAAACAAAACTATGATGCTGCCATCATAGTTTTGAGATTATCTTTTTTAACCTAAGTGGCATAAAGGTGAACTCAACATGTCCGTAAGGAGCCAAGCATACCATCTTCCTGATGTTCTCCTCAAGTATGCAGATCTGGTGATAAGTCAATTTTGCTGAATATTCAAGCTCAATGTAGTTGATTGAACCATGGACGTCCAAGTCTTGCCGGATTTGCTTTTCATGAGAAGTACAATTTTGTTCCATGGTGATGTGCATGCTCAAACTATCTCATCAAGATATTTCTTCAACACAATCAGCAAGCGGTCTTCATTTGGTTAGCCCCTTTAGTTTTCTCATGGTTCCCTGTGTCTTGCCAATGAGGTAGCTTGTGATGTAGCTCATTGTGAAACAACACCACAAACTCCTCAGCAAACAAAGCAAGCTCCTTTGGTACCGGTGAAAACTTTGTCAAGGCTTCTGTTGATGTTACTAATGAGGTTGATGACTCAGCTGCCGCCATATCATTCTCCTTTCCAGGTTCCACATAGATGAGCCACGATGCAGGTGATGAGCCATGTTGCAGGTGATTCTTGGCCATGTCTGGTTTCGACTGCCTCTGTGGTCATTCTTGTGATACTGCTGCTGTTGGTTCCTTGTCTGCTACTCTTTGTCAGGGTTTCTGAAATTTTCACTGTATTGTGTGTCACTCGATCAGTGGCAAGTGGCATTTTGGGTCACTAATGAGGATAGAGATTGACACACTAGCAAAGTCAAGCTGCGGGTTGTGGGAATACAGAAAATCTTGCACAAGGATGATATTGTGGTCACTCATCAGACAACTCCACCATGTCGTACAAATCACTTATTCTCCTGTAAATTCATTTGCGAAGTTCACAATCAATATTCTCTTGCTGATAGATTTTCCTGCAAACACCCCTGTTTTTCTTAAAACATGGCTTCCAAAAAATTTCATTACTTTCAAAACTCTAAGAAACTCCTCCAGTGAGTAACACTGGCATTGTTTTGTAGATTACTTCTTCAAACCCTTAGTTTCGCCCTGAGCAGCATTTCCAGTATTTCTCCTTGTATTTTTCCTTGTACCCCTTGTTGAACCTTGTGATCTCAGGTACACTTTTCTCTGGCGTCCTGAGCCATTCAGATGGGTGGTTTTTAAGTACAGATTTTTCTGACTGGACAAGATCTTTACAGCCTACACCTGTTCTCTACCATTTCTACTTCTCCCTGACCGTCTCTGCTTCTTCCCCCATTTTCCCCCTTTCTATTGTTTTCCACAAAATACACTGGTGAATGTGTTTAGGGTGTTCTTCAAGTCCAGAAGAGCTGCTCATTTTCTTTCTGGACAATGTTGTTTCTACCTTGTATACACCTCAGGTAATGACCCAGAGCGTGCAACCGGCAAGCATACGGCCAAGTAAAATGGCCTCCATGAAGGAAAGAATTTCCTAAACATGGCAGATTGTAGTTCAACAGTGAAGGACAATGCATTGGCTCGTCATTTTTTCCTGGGATGTGTCTGCAGTGAGCCCGTGAGTGTAGAAANAGCTGGTCGTTTCCAGTTTGGGCCATGTCAAGATCATGTGTGTTACCAACAGGCATGCTTGCACCCCGGCCGTTGGCCACATGAACTCAGCTCGGTTGTTCATTTGGATCACATGCAAGATCGCTAAGTAGATGCAGACAGACGCCAAAATGTTCCCTACCATCCTCAAGGTCATCGTCAAAGAACAGGTCACGTTTACAGTGGCCAAATACACCCTACACCGTGCGTATTCTTTGGTGTAGTCGCAATTCCCTGATGAGGAGAAGCGTTCATGGAGTTTTTTTTTGTTCCCTCGTACATTGTAGAGGTAGAGGTACAGCATTGGCAATCTCAAGGGTCTTCCATGTGACTTAGAATTCATAACATCATAATAACTTGCTCCCATTTATCTGGAGCTGATTTAAATCGACCCTCTCACGCCTGACATTGCAGAGGTGGATGCTCAGGACGTGTTCAGGTCGTGTTTTTTGGCACGACAAGAATAGGGTGGGAATACTCTAGAAGGATAGCCACCATGGACGGGAAATTGATGAAAAATGGCCATGGTCAAGTCATGCTCATTTCACAATTTTTCAGTGCAAAACATGAGACATGCCTGATGACCTGGGAGTTGGTTCAAGGAAAGGATGAATAAGCAAGGGTGTTTTTCTTTTGTAAGAACCTCGTTGTTTTATACCCTACTGCATCTGCTTTGGGATCAGTTGTCACTTCCAACCAAGAGAAAGGCCTGAAGACCAGTGTAGAGTGCTACTTTCCAGGTGTCATGTACGCATTTGTGCATGGAAAGTTCAAGGGAACATGTGCACAACGTATGAAGAAACAGTAGCGGTAGGGGTAGCGGATTCAGCACTGCTGACACCGCTTATCCAAGAAATAGATGCTGTTTTCTCGCCCTGCCTTAAGATGTTGCTCAGCAGCTCGGTGGGTCTTGCAAGAAATGCACAACTAACACTGAACCTCTCTAGTGACTACATCATCATGACTAGGAATGGTGACCAATTGCTAGCCTGCTGGAAAAATCTGGCAGAGTTTCCCTTGCCCCAGCGGGCATTGAATAACGCATAGTACCTAAAGCACAGTCCTTGTTTTGTTGCACCACAGCCTGACCCCGGTTATACCCCAGAAACAATGGGTAGAGGCAAAGAAAGCAGTGAAATGATACATGAAAAATACTGTGGTAGGTAAGGGAGGGTGCAGAAATAGTACGAGCGCACTATGCAAGATGACGGGTGATGGAGTGAAGCCGTGAAACTACAGCAGCTTCTGCTGCTGCAAGGGTGGAGAATGTCCATGCCGTTGGCACAGTCAAGTCAAGGCTCCCTGTTGCAGCTATGATTTTCCAGCACAAATGTGGCAGCTGAGGTTGAAATCAGCGTGCCTACGTAACGGTGATAATGCTGCTGCTGTAAACTGTTGATGCTGTAAACTATTGCTGCTGTAAACTGCTTTCAAGGGCTGCTGCTTGTGCTGATGGCTGATGCAGAAAGCAGAAGGCTGCTATCTTTGTCCATCGGCTCAAGCAGGATGGAAGCTTTTGTTTCTATCCTTCTCCAGATTTTTTTGCCACCAATGCAGGTTCTGGCTGTGGCCTAAACCTGCTGTGGATTGGCAGCAAAGATGCTAATGCTGCTCAGAATTGATTGATCCCTAAAGAACAGCTGTGGCCAGTTGGGAGGACAAGGCCAAGCTTATTGAGAAGCCAGAGTTGCATCCAACACTTCAACTCTGGTTGAGAAATTGGGTGTTTGCTGACGTGGGGCGTAGAGTCAACAAGGGGCATATCCGGTGAGATTATGCTTGCTGCTGAAGCAAGACAGCCACACCGGCATCGGCAAAGTCAAGACCCACACCGTAGGATAGCGCAAGAGTGTAAAATCCCCCTTCTTCTCAAGAGCGCTTCCCTTACACTTTCATACCAGTAGAAAACAATGAGGGGGCGTTGGAAGCAAAGCAACGCAGGGAAACACAAGCAAATTCACTAAACGACATGTGCAATCGTTTTTTTGCTGCAGGTCATTGTGTTTGAAGAATGTGAAAATGAATAGAGGAGAGCACAGGAGTGCACAAAGGAATTGATAAGCCTCTCCCCCGCGATTGAGAGAGCATCAGGCTCTCTTGCAACCATGGAGTGGCCAGGATCACTTGGACACAAACCACCCTTGCAACTTTATTTGCCCCTGTGTGCTGCCGGCAGAATCCGGCAGTAGTCAGTCCACTGGCTTGTGCCCCGCCTAGCCTTAAAAATCTCAACACACCTGACTCCAGATTAGATCAGCATGTTGAGGAAGCAACTTTTCTGCAGACTACGAGTGTAGGAGATTAATAGTATGAATACAAAAACTGCATGTCTCCGCTCTGCCCCTCAATCTAACACGAGAACCAAGCTGCTTGTCGGCTGTGCCACTACCAGCAAAATCCCCGTCACACAATCATCATGTACCTCCCCTACATCATGCGCACCAGAACCGTGAGAGGATGTGCCAACAGATGATTCGGTCACCTGCACATGTGATCAGCGTGCAGCAAGCTGAGGCCACTGTGCTTCTGCGAATCACACAACGACAATCCCTGCCCTGTCACTCCCATTTCTTTTCTCTTGTCCCTTTGGATCCCCAAGCTCAAAATTCCCTTGAATTCTGCTCCATCGAATAAAATGCGGCAGCGACGCCAGCAGCGGCAGAAGCGCTAGGCAGAGAGTGCAGGTCAGGCTACATGACTACATCAGATATGTGATCAGGAAAAGTGTCTTGATCATTATTCTTGCTCTCCAAGCTCTCTTCAGCAGCAGGATGCGAAGAAATTACGGCTTGATAGAAATCATGAGCATGCTGGAGCTCAGATTGGAGTACAGCATATTGCTCATTGTCAACAGGCATGATGACGAGTGGCCCACTCTGCCGAGAGATTTTTGTGAGACTTTCCCTTACCCCTGTGGGCGTGGGATGTAGGGGTGGGTGTGAGGTCGTGACGTCCTCTTTGCAAGAAATAGCAGCCCAAGCAAAGAACAACCCTAGAAAGAGCAAAACAGACAGGAGAGGATGTTAGAAGGGGGAAAAAAAAGGCAGGCAACCACTGTTGCAGCTGGTCGTACCTAGCAATGCTGAGAGAGGAGGGGCAAAAGTTCTGAGATGGCACAGGCAGCCAAAGACAGAAATACTCAATGCAGAGGAGACAACCAGGCACAGTGCCCCGGAGATGGCTGCTGCAGAGAAGGAGGAGATGGCTAC
>SZWC01024533.1:3479-17739 GCA_023375785.1 Penium margaritaceum | reverse complement strand
GCTCCGCCCTCCGCCTCATCAAGCTGCGGGCAAGCGAGCCCGCGGATGAGGAAGCTGCCTGGAAGCTGCTTAAGAGGTTGGCGTCGTGTTCAAGCGCTGTATGTGAGCGGACCGGAATGCAGTCGGTCTCACGACGCAACGGGAAGAAAGCTCCGTCTGCGAAAAAAGGCCGCCGTTCGACCGCCACGCTAGCTCCAAGACGTTGAAAAGGTTGGCCTTCGGATTTTGAAGACAAAGGGATGGCGAATCGAAGTCCTGGACTAGGGGAAGCGAGGGCGCCGCGCGCGCACAAGTCGCCTTCGCAGCACAAACGAAGATCATGGTCCTTGAGTGCTAGCAGCAGCAGCAGCAGCAGCTTCAGCAGCAGCAGCAGCAGCAGCAGCAGCAGCAGCAGCAACAGCAGGAGTGTGGAGGATTATGCCGTGGCCTTTCGGAGAAGTGCGGGTCGCACGAAGGGTTGATAAACATCCTCCCTGTCCCAAACGAAAACGCAGAACCCGCGGATCCGCACGTCCCCCGAGCCAGCTGCAGCAACGGTCGGCAGGAGCGCAACGGGAGAGAAATTTGAGCGCTTGTGACGACGGTTCAGCGAGTTCGTTCAATTCCGGCTGGAGAGAAGATAAAGGCAGCGGCGTTAGGCGTCTACTGGCAGAGGCGGGAGGCTCGCGGACAGAATGAACGAAACTTGCACGAGCTGTGAGCCGTCGGTTGAGCCAGACCTAGCTGACGGTAGGCCGCTGCCTGCCGCATGGACCAGAGCAGGGCCAGAAAGCAGCGCAATGCGACTAGGGTTTGGCGGCATCAGCTCTGCGTGGCTTTTGCTCTCCACCTTGGGTTGCGCACTCCTTTTCATCTGTCGTTCGAGAAGTGGAAAGCGGCCAGAAACCATCTACAATTTTCTGCGAGAGCTTTTTGCCGCCTGACGATCAAGCGGTCGACATCGCAGGTGGACGAAAATGCATGTGTGATCTGTTTGGGCCACGACGCTGCATGATGGCAATGGTGCTCGCATGCTTCTGCATGCATGGGCTCCTCAAATGCGCGTGGTGGGCGACCATTGGGAATGCCGCCGAGCAAAAAGGTAGCGGACGACGGATGGGTTTAGATAACGTTCGCTCTCTTTCTGTAGCGCCGAGTTCGGGTGGCTTACCTGACTTCGCAATGGAGACTTGAGTGGCATCAAGCGTACATGAGAAAATCGATGAGAGGTATTCACAGATGGGAGTGTGTCATTGCTGTGTACTTCCACGAATCGTGTACAGAATCCCATTTTGCCCAAATCGCGAGATAATAGTGAAGTGTATAGAGTAGTGCGCAAAAAGGTAGTTACGATTCCGAGCTAATTGACACCTCAAAGTGGTTTGGATGTGGTTTTAAATCACAGGTTCAACCTTTGGCAATTGAAATTCCGGAAACCATCGAAAATCTAGACCCCACGTGTGTCCGCATACGGGAGTCCTCGCGGCTAGTTGAAAATCCAAACGCCGATAGCCTGGGCAGAGCAAAAAACTAGAAACAGGCTGCAGCCAAGGGGCTGTAAAAGCTGCTGGAGAACTGCCGGAACCCGGCAGGACTCCCGAAATCGCCACTTTTCACGCGCGACGTGATGCTGGTAATTGCCCGCATAACAAACGGACTTTTCAAACGTGTGAACTTACCGCCGGCGGGGAATCCTGGCAAAGCGTTTCCAGCAGGTTTGGATCCCTACCCGGCAATCCTACCACAGGGTGCGGCAGGTCACTTGAATGACAAACAGACACAAACAACATCCATAGCCACATGCGCAACCTTCGCCTCAAGTGGAATGCTGCTGGTCATGAGTCCATCGAAAACGGATGCCAGGTGCGCGACCAGCGATAAGGGTGGCGATCATCATCTCAAGGTCCGAAAGAGAGCGCGAGAGGGAGGGTCTAGGTTGAGAAGAGTTTGCGCGCCGCCGGTAGGCATGTATTGCTGGAAACAAACCTTTTTTTTTTCGGTTTCGTCAACCAGCAAGGGTTGCACGGACAGACGTGCACGCCTCTGCTCGCCGGAAACACTCCACCTATGATGGCAAACCATTTTGTGCTCGCACTCTGGACGAACAATGCCGACAAGTGTAGGGTTCGGAAAACAAACTCGAGAGGCAACCTTACCAACTCTGTGCGTCCAGCGCAGTTTTACGTATACAGAACTGAGGGGAAAGATGAGTAGATCACGGATTTCGAAAGCGCTTCGAGAGACTGCGACTTCACAGGTTCGCACTAGTCGCCCCCTTCTTTTACCACTGAGCGTAAGGAAATGAAAGGGCTGAATACAACGGCAACATCAAAGGAACACGGTCATCAAGGACAAGCATCAATCTCTTACTGCTTCTATTTACCAGTTCAAATTATTGGTGAATCGTAGCTAGAAATATTTTTTAATGATGATTTTCGTTCTTTTCTGAAGACTTTCCTACTTTTTTCTGTACGTGTGGTTTCTTGCTACATACATGCTTGAGCTACGGGAGTGAATGTTTTATAATCCATTCTGGTTTCCGCGGACAACTTTCAGACGCCAGTTCCAGCGTGAAATTGGATGCCTTCATTGAATGCAAGATCTATTGGAAGCCGCGTCTAATGACTCCATCCAACGTTGCATTGGATCCGCCTATGATCATGATTCGCAATTGATAGTCACTCCTTATCCACTCTGGGAAAACTCGAGAAAGAAATCCTTGTGTTGGTATTTTAGTGCTCGACTGGGTCATCACAAAGTGACTAGAGGTGAGAAAAGAGCAGCATTTAACACCACCCTCGAACGGCATTCAATTGTGCATCTGCCAAGTGGGATGCATCGTTACACTCTTTTCATTGAGGTTCTATTTCCCTGTTGCTTGTAAGTTGAAATGCCTGTTCATGCCTGGTCAACTGAAAGGGTGAGGGTGAATCTTGCATTTCTAATCGAGCTCCCAAAGATGAACGAGGTGGCACGGGAGGCATAGATGTTATGTTAAAAAGATTTGAAGTCGAACACATTGCAATAGGGTTTTATTCGTAGCCCCAAAATGATGTATCATTTCTCCCTTTCCAACTTACTTCAATGACAGTATTACTTGTAAGCAAGCTCGAGTGGAAGCGCCCCATGAAAAACTATTGGGAAGCTTCCTAGCCTTCATACCACTCGCGTGGGAACATTGTACAGTCAGTTGATGCACTACGAAGCAAGCAGGTGCATGGAGCAGCAAGGGTTAGGCTACGGAGACATGCAAAGTCTTGTAAGCTCCAATGGTTTAGTAATGCGGCGAGAAGTGACAATTGTCAGGCACAACACAGATACCTGCACTGGCGCACGGCAGTGTTAGTTTGTCCTAAAACCGGTCCAAAACTATTGTTTTGGCCGTGTCTCTACGTACAGGCATCCAAACGCAACACCGTCCGAATCTTGACTTGTAAAATCTCGAGCCGGACACTACGACTGGTCACATGCACAAGTCCAGCATCAATCAACGGAAAAACAATGCAAAACATGCAAATCAGCCTCAAGAGCGAGCCCGCCGGAAAAAAATAAAACTGTAGCGACTGCAGAAAAACTACCCGGGAAGCACCCGGAACACTGTGGTAGATTTGTGAAAGCTGTTGTGGGTGGACCCACCACCCGTCGGTGCTCCGACGATAGCTGGGTTCGCATCAGGGATGTGCATAAGCATGGACACGGCCAAGTGGTCATAGTAAGCTGTACAAGCAGACGGAGAGGACTAACATCACAACACACCCCATGACAAGATGATACGCATGTCCATACATGTGCAAAACTAACACAAGTGCGCAATGAGATGTGTGCCATACTGTACTCACACACCCCACTCTCAGCCACTCATTGGCAAGGGACAAAGCCAGATAGAACAAAGAGAAAGACATGAACTTTCCGTGTGCCAGTGCCTTGGTCAGGAAGTCAGCCCGCAACATGTCTGTGCCGTCCCAGCTGACGGAGATCACCTGTTTCTCTACAAGATCACGCACAAAGTGATGCTCAACAACATAGTGCTTCATGCTTGTATGAATCACACCTGAGTTCTCTCCAATGGCAAGAACACTGTAGTTGTCATGACATAGAATGATGTAAGACATAGACTGACGCAACTCACGAAATAGAAATTGCAGCCACATCACCTTAGCAGCCTTAGCCCTTAGCGTAACATACTCACCCTGTAATGAGTTACGTGCGATACAACCTTACTTGTTGCTATACCATGAGAGGACAATGCCACCCAACAGGATCATATAGCCTCTCCGACTTCATCCATCATGGCTTCATGCCTAGTCACTGTCTGTGTAGCCATCGACATTCACTAAACACAACCGTCGAAAGCAAAAGTCCAAGACAAGGTGTAGAAACCACATATTGCACCACTCATATAGGCACGTTAAAGGCTCTTGTTTGATGATAGTGTGACAATTGTGTAAGGAGATTGATGGCAAAGGCGATGTCGAGCCGGTGGTAACGGACAAGTACACCAGAGAGGCAATGATGCACAAGTAAGGGATCACGTCCACTGTCTCCGCCATCTATGCTGGATAATCCACCTTTAGGGTATCCTATCCATCAAGAGTGATGGGGGTGAAGCCTGTGGGAACTGCACCAAAGAGGAGGAGGAGGAGGAGGAGGAGGAGGAGGAGGAGGAGGAGGAGGAGGTGAGCAAACCGCTCCTCGACAACGCAAGCGTAACGTGCCTAGAGTAGCAAGAGTTCTCGTTGTTGACGACCACTTACGATATCCATCCTAATAAACACAACTTCAGGACAAATTTCCATTAAAGGAGATACAATCAAGAGGTCTTCAGTGTAGACCAAGATAGTAGTGAAGCTCTTAGTCGTACGTCCGAGAAAGAGGGATAGGTCAATGTCACTCTACATGAACCCGGCACTTGTCAGTGTGCCAGTGATTTTTCTATTCCAACACCTGGATGACTATTTTAGGCCGTACAAGGCCTTCCGCAAGCGCCAGACCTTGACACCGACCTGAAAGCCTCGTGGCTCAACCATGTTTATCTCCTTCTCTAGGCTTCCATGGAGGAACGCCTTATTCACATCCATTTTGTGTAGCTCCAGGACATGGTAAGCAACAACCCCAAAAAGAGCACGAGAGATGGTCATACAACCAACTCGTGCGATTGTGTCAATATGGTACACATCCTCAAACTGTGACAACCCCTTGTCCGTCAAGTGGGCCTTGTAGCGATCCAATGTTCCAGCATGCTTTACCTGCTTGAAAAAGACCCACATGGCCCGTACAACTTTCTGTCCAGGCAAGAGGTTGACAAGCTCATAGACATCGTGCTCATGGATGGCTCTCAACTTATCCACACAAGCAGCATGCTACAGCTTTGCATCGTTAGTTGAGGGTGCCTACTTTAATGTGCCTGGATCAAGTGTTGTCAGGGGAGAATCGTGGATGGCCAAAACGTATACCTTCGGACTTGGTCTGGCCTTGATCTCAGTTCTGATTGTACAAGCAACCAAGAAATCACAAGAAACAAAGTCATGGTTGGCAGGGCACGCTGGATACACCTCCATGTATTCTACATAGACATCAAGGCCAAGGGCCGTCATGCCAAGGTCGCCACTCTGAGCGCTGTGAGCGGGACGTCTAGGCACCGAGTCAACGGAACGCTGAGCCCTAGAAGCAAGTAGTAGGAGACGACCACCGGGCTTGTGAGAGTAGCCTGTTGCTGAGGTGCTCACCTCAGGCTGTGAAGCAGGTTGCTGGGCCACAATCATATGGAAAGCATGTGCATAGACAGAAGTAGGTGTGACTAGGGGTTCTTTCACTGTTTCGGGATTGGGTGTGCGATAGGGAAGTGACACTGACATGAGATCATGTGTACAAAAGGGGACTGATGTTGGCACAGGATCAGGTGTGCCCGAGGGGATTGACACTGGCAAAGGATCAGGTGTACCGGAGGGGAGTGACACGTGCATAGGATCAGGTGTGCCAGAGGGTTTGACGCTGGCACGGGACCAGGTGTACCAGAGGGGACTGGCACTAGCACAGGATAACGTGTGCCTAAGGGGGCTGATACAGGCATGGGATCGGGTGCACTGGAGGGAACAGATGAGGCTACTAGACCCACACGAGGATGGTCGGATCATCACGAGCTGGAGACCGGACTGCAGGTGAGGAGCCTCGGACGGACCCATCTGCACGACTAGAGTCCCCCATCCACTGAGAACCCACACAAATGGGAACGTGGTCGGCGGCCAAGGACAGAACGCTGGACAGGTCGCGGTAGGTGGGAGCCGAAAAGAAGAAGGCAGATTGGGGATCAACTATGCGATGGTGAGCAGGGTCCCAAAGTGAGGTATCGTTAATCGTAAACATTTTATACACTACTAGATGGATTTATAGGCACTTGCATAGAAAGGCAACTTCCTAGAAGGTTATAAGGATGATAGAGAGATCTTTGGTATTTAGACCACTGTACGCCTGTTACGAGTTTCTTGTAACACCTAGTTCACGTACACATTCTAATAGACCTCTTACATTGTCTTCCAAACTTTTTTTTATTACTTATAGGAAAATGTCACGTATGTATAACTCACTTTTGCTCATATATGGGACACTCCATCAGATGGGCTGTCCTCCCCTCCTCGCAAGGTGTAGGAGATAAGTGCATGAGGGTGTGTATGAGGGGGAAGTCACAAAATGTGTAATATTCTACATCTCATAACTTCCTCAAATATATCTCACACAAGTACACTAGAGTCTATTATCAATTCCCCCTCCCTTCCACCGTCTCATACACTCGTATCACACACTTCCTCATTATGTAGAGGAGGTGGGAAGACCGGTCCACCGACTTTCCTTGGTCCATCCCCTCTCCCCCTTCCGAAGTATATGAGGTGAGTGTATGAGCGGGTGTATGTGGCAGAAGTTGTAAATTGTAAAGTGTACATATCGTGACTTCTTGGAAATTCTCTCAAGAGAGTACAATAGTGTCTTTTTTGGTACCCCCTCCCACATGCACCATCTCATATACTTGTCCCATACACTTCTTCTATTTTAGGGAGGAGGACAGGTTCACGGAGATCGCTCGGTCCCTCACCTCCTCCTCCCCCGGAGTGTATGAGGCAAATGCATGTGGGGGTGTAGGTGGCGGAAATGGTGAGATGTACACAAGTTTACATCTCATGAATTCCTAAAGATTCTCTCACGAGAGTACACTAATGTCTTTTCTAATACCCCTCCTCCCACATGCATTGCCTCATACACTCGCCTCATACATGTTTTCTTCTTAGGGAGGGGATAGATGGGTCCGCCGACATTGCTCGGTCCATCTCTCCCTCCCCCCTGGAGTGTACGAGGCGAGTGTATGAGGGGTGTATGTGGCGGAAGTCGTGAAACATACCACATCTCCTAAACCCTAAACCCCAAACCCTGCCACGCAGTAGCAGGGTCCAGCAGGTTCCCGGGCAAGCAAAAAACAATTCCCACAATCTCGGATGTAAGTAGGTGATGTGTTTTTGCACAGTAAAGACTCTCTCCATCCAGGGAAATCCATTCATGAGATACAAAGACAACCAAGAAACATTTGGTGAGTTGATTCATTTTAGATATGACAAGGTATGCAGTTGAGGAGTGAAATGGGACACCTATTACTTGACCATGTGTTTAAATTGTATTCAACAGGATATGCAAAACATTGTTGGTGCCAGGAAATGAACAAGTGTCAACCATGAAACTTTCATGAGCGTTCCTAAAATTTTGATGTAGCATGTACATTGGAACATGAGTGTAGATTTTTAGGGTGATTGGTCATAAATGCCTTAAGCGATAGGCTTTCAAGCGCGAGGATGCCGAGGAAGGTACACATGAGACCCCGAGGTGAGACCTTGGACCCGTGCCGGTCCTTAGTGTACCGGAATCAGGCGGCGGATCCCCATATGCGAGGGAGGGGGAGATTAGCACGATGACCAAACTGAAGCTGGTATGGCGTGACATGGTCTGGAATATGCCCATGCGACAAGTGGTTCCAGAACCACGTCATGTAGGAGAAGCCCTAAAACATAAAGGATTATGGAAGACCACACTCAGACCAAATGGCGCGGATCGCATCCTCCATGGTGCGGTTCCAACACTCAGACACACAATTTTGCCGTGGTGTAGGAGGGGCCCAGAGATGGTGAAAAATACAGTGCTCAACAAAGTAGGTATCTACCTCGCCCAAGAACTCGCTACCACAATCTGAGTGAAACATGTAGATGGTGCGATGAGAGTTACGCTCAGCCATCGCTAGCAACAGGCGGCGTGCCAGGTTGGCATTGCTACTATGGCGGAGGTTGTAGACCGGTCGCATCCAGGTGGATATTAGTCAAGCTGAGAACATATGGACTCCGGTCTAAGAGGGACTGGATTGGAGGGGACCGAGAATGTCTGTGTTGACCAACTCCACTGGAAATAGTGCTTGGGAAGTGGAGCCGTGGTAAGAGCAACAATGCATTTTATGATGGGCACAAAATGCATAGTTAGTGTTAGGCGGCTTCTCAAAGGAAGACACATCAAGACCAAAAGTTGGTTGAGTTTGAATGAGCTTGGACACAGTGTCAGAGCTCACATGGCAGAGATTGTGATGCATCAAGCACAGGTGCTCAGGGGAGAGAACACCAATGAAAGCACATGCACATAAGAGAGAGGGAGAGAAGAAGCAGAGGAAGGGCAATGAGATACATGATAAAGGTCATCAACAACGGGGGCACGAAGCACAATGGCATGTGTGTCAAGCGCATTCACTATGGTACAGTCAGCCGAATGCTCAACAGCAAGACTCATCCAGGTGCATGTACGAAAAGAGAGTAGTTTGAGCTAAAGAGGAGGGACAAAGAGCACATTGTCAACATACAACCCCAACTCCCTACAGAGGCAACGACTGACAAGACCCTGGGTGAACGTACCGAGCGCATGCAACGAGACCGAACACTATGAAGTTACCATGACAACAAGTCATGTGATGGGTGGCACTAGAGTCAATGATCCACGTGTCACATAGCTCACAACTGATCATCAAAACTGAAGAACATGACATACAACACTCTGCCTCTGCTACACGTGACGTAGAGGACTCAGGACAATGACAAACAGCATTGACCCGTGACTTGTTAAGCCAATTGGTAATGTCAGATCCATCCTCATCACGAGCCGACTGAGCTCCCCTACAAGTATCATCACGAGCAATAGACACAGTAGGGCAAGTTGTCTAGAATACACTCGGTTGTGAGAATTCAATCTCACCTCCCCCAGTACAAAGATCCAGCAACTGACAAAGCTGTACAATTGTGTGATTCCAAGGGTCCATATCATCTTTGCTGCCAGGTGAAGCAGTTGTGTTTGTTGCAGTCATGGTTGCGGCATGACCCGTTTTTGTTTCACTGGAGGATGTCTACTACGCATGCGCTGCCTCGAGGCCGCACGTTATCTGATGCCAATCAAGGGGCTGCTCACACTTTGGGTGTCAATGAGCTTCTCCACAGTTGTTGTAGTGGACAGAATGTCCACTGCCAGTGGTCATCGTCTGATTTTATTGTTGTTACTATCCCTTGTTACATCTCTTTTTCCCCTTTTTCCCCTATGTGGTCATTGTAACACCCTTAGTTTGGCCGCTCGGGGTAGAGGATGAGGAGGAGGAAGCGGTGGAGGTGGGACTGGTGAACTGGGATAGAGGCGTAGGAGGGGTTACAATAACTGTTACAAGAAGAGGACTCTACTCATGGGTAATTGTATCCTCATAAGCCAATTTCACGTACATAAAGTATTACGAGGCCAAGGAAGCAGATGTAGTGACTTTAAAAAGTGAGAGAAGACTGCATGGTTGAAGCCCAAAAAGAGCTTCACGTGGTCCAAGTGTACCACCATCGTGATGGCGTCGAGTGTCCACAGGTGTGTCCCGCCACCGGTGTCAAAACGTGCATAAAGGTGCATGACAAATGTCCTATAGGCTGTTGCGAGCTCCGTGGGACCCTGGTGCAGGGAGTGGAACTCATGTAGTCCAGTCGTCTTCATGGCATGGGTCTTTGTAGCGAGAAGTGTCAAGGCCAGCTCCCAGCCCTGGAGTGGGTCTGCGCCAATCCTTCTCCCAGCCTCGTCCAGAAACGGGCAAAAGTCAATCACAGTCTCCCACAATATGGCATAGAGAAGACCGCACATTGCGCTCACCTCTTTTTAGACCCGGTGAGCATCACAAGTCTGGTAATGGCTATGGTAGTAGGACTAGACATCCTCAGAGTTAGTCCAACCTGAAACAGGGTCTCCCAGCAATCAAAGCCCTCATCGCTGTCTTAACGGAATGGAGTTGTCTCAAGGTCCTTTGGTCGCCGCTCTGTGGGGAGGGCGACTTCAGGCTCGGGAGATGGTGGACAAGGCACAATGAGACCACAAGTGAGAGGAATGCCACCAAAGGTGAATGATTTTGAACGGCAGGGGTGTTCATGACGGAGAGAAGGTGGCAGGATGAGAGGCTGGGACCCCAAAAGCAGCTCATGAATGCGCTCTCCAAGGACGTGAATCTCATCCTCCATCTCCTCCTCATCCTAAGTGTCAATACATGATGAGGGGTGCTGACGCCGCGGGATTGTACAATGCATAGACTTCTGCATCCCTCGTCATGGATGAGAGTGTTGTTTTGTTTCTTAGAGCCTACAGGGCACAAAATGAGGCAAGAGTGGATGTCACGGAGAGGTTGTTGCAAGAGCTTTCTAACGAGTACTTTTGCGCCAAAAACGGTAGTCATGTAAAACAGTGGTACTCTCGCACGCTGGGGGGAGGGGGTGGTAGGTGTAACTTGAGTAAAGCTTCCAGGAACCTTCACGGACCCCTTTTCAACATCACGTGTCCCAATTGCTGCTGGAGAGGGTTGGGCAATCCTTGGCTGCTCGGTGGTGGAGGCGTGGTCACGCGGTTGCAAGGGTGTACGCGTTGTTGTAATCTGCTCCGGTGGGTCACCGTGGGTGGGTGGGTCCTCCCAGGACCGTGGATTTAGTTGTGACTCTCGATGCTGATACCTCACTTGTATGATACCATGGAAAATTCCTAGGAAGCTTCCTAGCCTTGCTGCCGCTTACGTGGCGACACTGTTGAGTCAACCAACGCACTAGCAAGCAAGCAGGTGTATGGAACAACAAGGGTTAAGGCTAGGGAGACATGCAAAGTCTCATAAGCTCTACTAGCTTAGTAATGCAGAGAGAAGTGACAAACGACAAGCACACAACACAAGTACCTGCCACGGCGCACGGTGGGTGACATATTTGCCAAGGTCAGTTTGTCCTGAAACCAGCCCAAAACCACTCTTTTGGCTGTATCTTTGCGCAGAGGCATCCAAACAATACACCGTCTGAACCTAGAGGTGCAAAGTTTCAAACCAGACATTACAAATGGTCACACGTACAGGTCTGGCTTTAATCCGTGGACATATAACCCCCTGATATTTGAATTCAACGATTCAGATTAAGTGAATTATGTGATCCTTTATTTCAACTAGGTTTTTTGGGTATGATTTATTTTGGCGATCCAATTTGATCAAATTGGTGGATTTTGAGATCCTTGAGTTCAACGAAGTCATGTTCAAGGTCTTGTGTATGACGTGTTGTACTAGGTTGATCAATGACGCCTCGGTTGCCCAAGGTATGTAGATCAATGCCACTTGTGTATGCATTCTGTTATCCACATGTAGGAACTAATGCTATGTAAACCAATGAGAGAATGTATGAAGGAACATTGACTTTAATTATTTATGTGGCTTCTTGAATTCATTAAGCTAGAATTTCAGCGGATTTCAACTATATTTCAAAACATTATATACAAATTCAAAAATCAGGGGGGGGATGCAAAACATACAAATCAGGCTCAAGAGCTAGTTCACCCAGAAAACTCTAGCGACTGTAGAAAAGCAACAAAGCACTCTAGTAAGAATCCGAGATGCCGTAGTAGCTGTCTCACAACTGCTGGTGGGTGGAGCCATCGCCCGTTGGTGCTCCGAAGTCAGTTGGATCCGCACCAGGGATCTGCACGAGCATGGACACAGTTGATTGGACACATTAAGCTGTAAAAACAGACTGGGATGACTCACATCACAACACTTCATAGCTAGAATGTAGTGGAGTAATTCAAAGTTGTAGGACAGTCAAACTGGTTTAATCTCAATAATCAGCATTCCTATTTGTTAAATGTTTTCCAAACTGTACAAAGCAGAGACTCAACAGCAACGACACAAATGAGGCATGCTCGGAATTTTAGGTGCTCCATCAGTTGGATGTGTGTGAGAATTGCAGAGGTTTGTTTGTATTTGAAGAGCACATTCATGAATATCTAATGACAGCGACAAGCCAACCAAATAACACGAAAAAATCCTATTCTTTATGACACATTTGTTGGAAGTCTTTCAAGTGGTCGAAATCTTGAGAAACTACTGTAACAAAACACTAGCGGCCGTGACACACCAGTTTCCAAAATGTCCTTGACGTAATGAACTGCAAATCTGTGCAATGGGCAACAAATGCATGGACAACACTACTCATGCTCAAAGGCTATAAACTCCTGAAAACAGGGGATGTAACACTTCCTCGCCAATTTCTGGTAGCATGTGGCAACTAATTCCTAACTTCTCTTTAACGCAATGCATGTGGCCTTTTCTGTTTGTGAGTGACATCCTGATACCTTACAATCTATCTCGCGGAGCAGATCAGCCATCTCTGCAACCTCAATCAATAGAAAACAGTGCTTTTCCCTGTTTTTCCTCCCGAAACTGAATGTTTTGTTTTGTATGAAGACATGTGCATTTGTCGCTCAGGAATCACACTCACTCACTGTGCCTGCCTATCTGTTTAGATACATAGGTGGTGTTAAATCCTCAACTCTTCTCAATTTCCACTACATGACAAAGTATTTGATTACACAATCCTTCACTTGTAATTGACATTAAGATTTTTACTCTAGTACGAGAATTTCATCTCGGCTTTCTATGGTGTTGGACACGTCTTGGCCTTGTCTCATCTCACGTGAATAAAACAAGATTGTCTCAAGCTGTACGGTGTGATAGAATGGGACACAATCTAGACAAGTTCAAACGAGTTCTGGAATGGTCTCAATTGCATTTTGAAAGCATTGGGCGTGTTTTTTCGTGTGATTTTGTGTTTTGCAAGGTCGTGTTGTATCGTGTAAAATGTGTCATGTTGTGCGATGGCCCTTTGTGTCCTGTTGTGTTATATTGTGTTGCTTCATGTTGTGTACCATCGTGCCATGCATTTTGACATCATTTCCCATCATGCTTTGTGGCTTGTTATGTTATGCGATGTTGTCTTGTATTGAATCGTGTAATTTCCTGTCATGTTGTGTCAAGTGCTTTCCGTCTGATATTGTGTCGTCTTGTGTCATATTGTGTTATGCCATTCAGTGCAATATCAGGCCATGTTGTTTCATGTCGTGTAGTGTTACGACGCTTTGCTTTGTGTTGTATCATATTGTATTGTATCATGAATTGTCATGTCATTTCATGTCATGTCGTGTCGTATCAGGTCTGATTGTGTTGAGTTATGACGTGTTACAATACATTGTGTCTACTCATGGCATGTCATTGCACTTCCTTTCTTATCCTGCCTGCGTATCATGTCACCTCATATCGTGTCGTGCCGGGTTGTGTCACGTTGAGTTGTGTCTTGTCATGTCATGTTATCTCATGTAGTGTCATGTTCATGTGGTGGTTTGTTGTTTTGTGTCATGCTTTAGCATGTCGAGTTGTGTTGTATCGGGTAGTGTAGTGCGTGCCATGTCATGTAGTGCCTTCTTGTGTCATGTGGATTCCTACACACTCATGTTGTGTCCAGTCATGATTTTTGGCGTGTATGTCTTTTGGTACATGCTTATCTGTGTGGATCGTGGCTGACAACCATAAATTTCTTGACATAACTCGCGTCACAAGTGCCTTCAGAACCTTAAAGAGACTATTCACAAGGTCCTTGTGGTGGTACGAGACTAGAAGCAATTCATGATATTTGTACAAATGACTTGTCCTTTGCAGCAAAAAAATCATTAACTGACATTTATTTTGGGTATTCCTTCTGATCATCATTAACCTTGTATGAGCAGGCATACAAGGTACAACATGGTACTACATTATACGACACAACACAACACAACACAATACAACACAACACAACACAACACAACACAACACAACACAACACAACACAACACAACACAACACAACACAACACAACACAACACAACACAACACAACACAACACAACACAAC
>SZWC01024532.1:3982-20808 GCA_023375785.1 Penium margaritaceum | reverse complement strand
GAAGTCGAAAACACAACAAATTCACAGAGAAGCGATACTGTCCCTTGACCTGCTTGGATGCATCGGTGTTACCTTCATCACCAACCACGCCAGACCATGGAGATTTCTTTTCGGACGCTTTGCAAAAATGCGGTCACTTTCAATGGGACCGCGGCGAAAATGCTGATAAGCTTGTCAAAAGCACGACAGTGTCGATTAGCCGACGCAGAAGGTTGGTTCATCCTTTCCGTCGTTTTTGTCTTCGTCTTCTTCGTAGTTTGTCTCCGCCTTCGCCTTTGTCTTGGCCTTTGCTCTTTGATATTCTGTCCATCGCCAGCCATGCCAAAGGTTGCTCTTGTACACAGCTTTGAACGGACCACTCAAATTCATCGTCCTCGTCTCCGTCGTACAAACACGCCAGCAAATTTCTTGAGCCTTCTCTCTTCTCTTTTAATAAGACGTTTTGCAAAACTTCTGAGGAAAATTTGGCGCTGGGATTCATCGTCCTAGTCTCCGTCACACAACACATGCCAGCAGATTTGTTGAGCCTTGTACGCAGCGAGACTTTCTGTTGCTCTCTAAGCTTCGCCGTTGTCTTCTTCATCCACCACGTCAGCAAAGTTTGAAATTGTCGGACTCTTTCCAAATCTTAGGAGCAAAATCATTCCACCAACCAACCTGGATGCTTCGTCCTCGGCGTCATCGTCGTCCACGCCAGCGAACTGCACCTGTTTGCGCCGCTGCAGCTGTTTCTTCTCCTCTTTCGGGTCAAGCAGACGTCCGCCGCCGCCGCCATCCTTCTTCTTGCCGCCTTCATCCTCCTCCATCGCTGCAAACTTCTCACCTTCTCACTCGTCGTCGCCTGCGAAGACAAATTGCGATCCTCGAGGCTCTGGTGTTCCTCCGTCCAGCGACAGCTGAGACGGACGTGAGACGTGAGCTGAGCAGCCCAAGCAGCAATGGCTGTTCTCCGGATAGGGCCCAGAGACTTCCCTCATGCTTCTGCTGTCTGTTCGTGCAGCTCCTGCCGCTGCTGAGTCATCCAGTGGGAAAACTACCTTGTGATCCACATGACGATGACGCTTCCGGAAATGGCCGCGAACGGCACTGCAGAATCACAGAAGCCCTTCCTGAATTTGAAGACAAAAGCACAGTATCCAGAAATAATTAAAACAAGAGCAGTATGTTGCACGCAAAGCGTGCACAGGGTTACATAGTAACGGCGTAAAGTAATCATTCATTCGGCCCTCATAATGGAACTGAAGAGAAAAATCTCAATTTTTTATAAAGAAGTGAGACGATACAAGAACCACATTAATTCCTCGCAAAATGGAAAAGAATACAAAGATCTTCTATGTACTCCAAAGAAGTCTACTATGTACGTTCCGTGTTAGATTTTTTCAATATTAGAGGTCTAAAAACATGAGAATTTTTTCCAGGGAAAAATTTGCATTCATTAATATGTTATCGTGCAATGTTGGGTAATGATGAATGCTTATTAGGCAAAAAGGAAAATGTGGGATTTTAGATGTAAATTCATATAATAAAGTCNGTTTTCCAGGATCAGTTGTTTGGCTAGTCTAGCCAAACAACTGACTTGACTGGACTGAAAGCTTGGCCAAGCTTCCCGTCCAGTTCGTTGCACAAAGCGTAGTGTCCATTATCTAGCTGGCTCGCTTTGCTTGTCCGATTCCGTTCTTTCCGGTTCGTTCTGACGCGAAAAACCCGTGTTTGGACGCGGACAAACAGCCTTTCATGTCCGATGCCTCGCAACGCTCGAAGTCCGAGGATCCACGCAGAGAGCGGAAACAATATTAAATTCTGAAAAAAACCCTCCGTACGCATCTCTGACCAATCACAATTTTTTTCTGCAGTAGAAACCGATTGTAAAAGGGTTATTATGTAACCCAACAAACACAGAAGTAAGGACTGAACATCATTTGAATTCCTCCAACGAGTAAACATAAAAACAATTTTCCATCTTTTCCTGTTTATTCCTTCATGAATTCACAAGATCCTGGTATTCTTCCACCTTAACCCTAGCATTGCACCAATAACGAGGGCAAACAAGTATCACAAGGAAATGCCTCATTCCCTTTCGAATGATAGGATTTCAAGAATTTAAAAATTAAATATAATACATAATTAATTCGATGAAAAAATCACAAAAACCATGAAAAGCATTATCACCTAATCATTGTCATTGCAAGCTTTCTCAAATATAACTACAATGTCGAAGTGTCTTATAAGTTATGTAAACCCATATAAAACGTAAAAAAAAATCCTATAATTTCACAAAAAAATACCAATCATAAATTTCCAAAAACATAATCCTTTACCTTTCTTCCACAGCTTCATTCAACATTCATTGCTCCAATAATAGTAAAAAATCTTCACAAATATACAAATATCATAAATGCAAAATATTAATAAAAATAGAAATAAAAATTCATCCGAAAAAATAATTTTGAACAAACAGAAACCTAATAATTTTGCAACATCATCGAATTCTAAATAGATTTTATTTTAACTTCTATGTTATAACTTAATTTCGTGAACATTTTGTTTGAAATCAATTTAAAATTTCATATTTCTACAAATAAATGTTTTTAAGGAATAAATGTTCCCCAAAATTTGAAATTTGAGAGAAATAATTCTATAATAATGATTTTAAAATACCATAAAAATCAAAATTAAACAATGTCAATGCATACCTACAAATTATGTTACCTGTATTGAGTCACGTGTTATGCGCAACCCAATGATAAGTTTCCTCATGTCCTGATCTGATTAAAAAGTTTGGATCTATTTTAGTGTTCTTTTATTAAATATTCTTGTTATAACCATATAAATTTGAAACGGGATACTATGCCTCATTAAATAAAAAGGTAAGAAATTTCATGAAGTAATATACTGATTTGAATTCAAATCAGCATTCAGTCCAATGAAAAGATTGAAATGCATATCAATAATCAAAATAAAATTTCATTATTACAAAACTTTCATCATCTCCTTATATATCTAGTCAAAATAATAACCATCTTCTATGATGTAATAAAAATGAAAAATAAATAATTATTATATAAACAATTTATGAACACTTTAATAATCTTTTTCTAGTTCTCTTAAAAAATATATTTATTCAGGTTCATACAATTTAAAGATGGGCAACTATATGCGAACTGCTTGGTTTGTGACTTGCATAGACGCGAGGTGACGGGTCCACATCGCGACGATGGTAGGTGCCTGCTTCGCTTGTCAGTATTTTATAAATGTCGACTTCGAACTTTTATGTCTAGTTTATGCCTATTTTCAAGCCGCACATAAGCGACGGCCTGCCATCGGTGGAAACCAGCATCGCATGTACTGTTCGAGCGACCGAGTAGACAGCGACCCTAATCGATGGGGACCTTTTTGAGTTCTCAGCAGGTTGACGAAGTTTCTCTTACACACACCATATTCTTCTTCGATTCAAACAAACAGGATCCTATTCACAGGCACGGACGAACAGTACCCAAAAATTTCCAAACAGCGAGGAACATCCAACCCACGGATCGTGCGGACTCCGAGGCCGCTCTCATTGGTGTAAGATGCATGTGCTGAGATCCTGATTCGTCGGTGTATTTGGAACATTTTTGTGCCATTTCACTGGAGCTGTCGAAATCAAAGAGAAGAGTATTCGTCCATCCATCGGTTTCGATCCATGCGTGAATTTGACGAAATTCAACATGATCGTTTTTCCCCTCAGGCGGGCATCAGGTGGGACGGCGCTCCCAAGACAGGCCCCTCCGACTGACCAGGAAGGGCGAAGGCATCATCTAGCTACGACTTCCGACGGAAGGCAGCCCGCGTCGAGACGGGTGTCGAACAAGGCACCTCGGACAAATTTATCCTNCTCTCATTGGTCTAAGATGCATGTGCTGAGATCCTGATTCGTCGGTGTATTTGGAACATTTTTGTGCCATTTCACTGGAGCTGTCGAAATCAAAGAGAAGAGTATTCGTCCATCCATCGGTTTCGATCCATGCGTGAATTTGACGAAATTCAACATGATCGTTTTTCCCCTCAGGCGGGCATCCAGTGGGACGGCGCTCCCAAGACAGGCCCCTCCGACTGACCAGGAAGGGCGAAGGCATCATCTAGCTACGACTTCCGACGGAAGGCAGCCTGCGTCGAGACGGGTGTCGAACAAGGCACCTCGGACAAATTTATCCTTTAAAGATATATTCCATTAAATTATATTTGATAATCGTTTCAAGTAGGTCTTCTCATCATGAATAAATTTCTTGTTAATGTTTACATATTAATTGATGCATCTATATTCAACCTTCATACCTTTTACGTCCAAATTAATTCCTTTTATAACAGTATTTATTCACTGAATGTTGAGAAGTGAATACTAAAACTGTATTAAATTATCCATTCCAAATATTTATATCATATTTAACATGTAATTAAACAACTTGATGAAAAACGCATCATTTGTACAGATTTTTATTACCATCAATTTTTTCTCTTAACTTAATTGAGAATTATTTCTTTTTCATATTTTTCATATATTTGATAAAAATATCAAAAACTTTCATTAACTCACGAATGGAAGGGATTTCTGAAGCGTAATATTAATTATTTTCAAATTTATTGGAAACAAATTTGCAAATGAAGAAATAGTACTTAAAAATGTTAGTTTTTTATATATTAATTATATTAATAACTTATTTTGATCATTTTTCAATAATATAGGATATAATTTTTATTATTATTATATTTAAACTTCATTTTCACCACAATATTAGCTCTGAAAATATTGAATGAGTCACAAATATGTAATTCATTGATGTCAATTTTCATGTCCAATATTCAACTTTTTATATGCTCATCTAATCAGTGGATGAAATGTTATCATTGTTTGCATGATTTGAGCTCCCATAAAATTGTTTCAATTTTTTTAAAGTGATGTTAGGTAATGTTGAAATGGAATGTAATACAAATCTCAAAAATAAATATTTTACTAATAATTCCATTTCTTTTGTGACTTTCAATAAAAATCATTTCATCTAAACTTTCATAAATGAATACCTTTTTAGTGTTACCAAACTTGTCAAAATCAATGATTTTATTGGTTGCCACCATGTTTTATGACCATGTATACATGTAACGCTAGCATTTGACACTTCAAATTCTAGGATGAAGAAAAATCTTTACTTGAACCAAAGTCAAATCCTTGTTTCGAGCACCGATAATGAAGAGTTCCAAATGATGAGAAAAAGTGGTTGACTAGGATTTCTTTTAATTAAACCGACTATCTGATTTTAAATAAATAATCAGGTTTAACCTATTGTTGAGTTAGGCATGAGATAAGATTCATTTGTTTAATGTATGAATATAATGTTATGAGGTCTGAGCTTTTGTTGAGTTGGGAATGAGAGAAGCTCAAATTCTACCATAATTTTTGTTGGGATTTCTAGGTGTGTAGCAAGGACTAGGTTCCTTGCTTGTATAGAATCTTTTCTCGTGCAGCAAGCTAGCAAACAGATCAGTAGATGAACTTTTGGAAACTTAATGTGACAGCGGAAGAAATCTTAATTGATTCCAGAGTACAAGTATGGTACATGAAAAGTATAGCATAATAGAGGCTACACATGAGCTCCACCACTGCTCCTAGCCCACACAAGGGGTAACGCCTTGCTAAGCAATTAAGGCCGTCGATGCAAGGGGTCTTGGTCCAACACCGTCTTCCAGGTAGGCTGGCCTTTAGGTAGTCAGGGCTTCCTCCTTCCTAGGCTGGCAGAGTTCTCCCAGGCTTACAGGGGTCTCCAGGGTAGACTCCAGCAAAACCTTGGTCTGAGGCGCTTCCAGATGCTAAGTGCTGCAAGGTCGTGACATGAAAGATGAGTCCTGCTGAGGTACTAAGATGTGCCAGGGCCGCCGCCTTTTATACTTGCGGCACTGGCAAGTTTACAACCATGCTTGCTTGAAGAAGCTTCCTCAGATGCACGGTGTAGTTTCACCGTAACCGTGGTTCTTGAATCCTGGAGCTCCTTATGGATCGGTGAGAGCCGTAGATCTCCGTAACCGTAATACTCGCATTCTGGCTTGCCACGCAGCCTATCTAGCTGGCGAGCAAAGAAGCACTTTGAGTCGTGGCCACGGGCTGCTTGTGCAGACGGTCCCCACCAGTAGCTCTCACACCGCCTCATGTCATAAGCCCAGTAAGGTCTGACTCTACCTGACCGCAGTGCTTTGTCGTGTTGCACAGCAACTGGTCCCTGCTTTCCAGGATGCATGCGCAAGAGCTTCCGCATGCGACACACACACTAGAGGCATGCGCAGTAGCATGTGCATGCTACATACTATTTTACAATCCAAGCCCTTTAGGCCTGATTGCCAGAATTGGACTGGCCTGTACAGTGAAAACTGTCTTTGGCTTTGCTCCCGGAAGCCAGCGAGAAACTTCTCACTCCGCGTATCTTTATCCGATTACAAAACCGACTGTGCCATATCGGAGCATGAACCCAGCACAATCATTGCACCCACTAACACTCCCCCTTGATGGGTGCGCTAGTGCAGAGCTCGGATCAAGCCGGAATGTTGCTGAAAAATTCCTCGAGAGACTCCCTAAAATACTCATCGAGAAACCGAAGCTGTGACTCTTCCTCAGTGATGGGTTGGTCAATAAAAGCCTTGGCGTCAGCTGCCGTATCGAAGAAAAAATTATTTTCCTCGATATTGAGTTGTTTAGGTGCCGGGGATAGTAAAGGTCCTGTTTCCGGGTCCGTCCCACTTGATTCCAGAAAATCCAGAAATCCGGAAATGTCTGAGTCTAGTTCTGGCCACACTAGAAAATTTGCAGTTGCTTCCTCATGAAGCAAGCTCTCTGGTGGCTTGCACGGCTAACGGTCTGCATGCTGAGTTTTCCCTTCCGCAACCTCCTTTGCTCGATCCTGTTGCTGGAGACTTGGAGACACCTCTTTGGGGTGCACAAAAATATTTTCTGTCCCCTCCTCAGGATCCTGGGTCGCTGGAGTTGTATAATCAGTGCCTCCATGGCTGGGAAGACCCACTCCGCCGTTTTCAGTTGCGTAGCTTTGATTTGCTTCAGTCACAACCATAGAACTCGTTGACGTCAGCTGCTTGACCTGCTTCTGTCTTCCCGTCCGCGAGTTTCAATCTTGGTCACCGGTTTCTTGTTCGATTTGTCTGGTGACGCGATCATAGCTGGACTTGTCGCGAGACCGTTTTTCCCCTCCGTGAATCTGCGCGCTTCTTCACGTCCACGGGTAGGGCCCATGTGGTTGACGCATGTAGCCATGGTTGTGATATTTGCTGCCGCGAATTCGAGTAGGCACCTTGCGCAGGTCAAATAGGACGCCGAAAGATCGCCGTCTTCCGTTGCTTGCATCGCTCGATCTTGTGCTTTGATTTTTCTTGTTTTGCAAAGCAAGGTTTGTTCTAGTCAAATAGCAGTTCCGGCCATGGCGTGCAACAAGGTGAGGGCAACCAGGACCTCGCCATCGCTGACGAGACCACCCACTCGCTCTGCGCAAGCTGCCGTGGCTACAATCAAGCTTGCTGTGCTCGCTACTTGCGCAGCACCCCCTTTGGCACGCTAGTTGCTGCGCTCGCTATCGCGCCACTCGCTGCCGCTCTGTTCCGCGACCGTAGCTACGCTGCCGCGTTTTGCCTTTTTTTCGCCATGCGAGCTTGGCGACGAGTAGCTACGTCATCGAGCAGCTCGGTGTTTTCCCTTTTTCTGAAACGGCCCGCGGCATCACGCGGGTGCTCTCTGCGCCATTGGAGACCGGAGGACACAAGTAGGTCTGACTTCTTAGCAGACCCACTATAGTCCTTGATGGTGTTGACTATTGGCTGTTGCTTGTGACCACTTGAATCGTCCACCTTTGCCTCCTCAGTTATTCCAGTGCTCCCCCTCTCTGCTGTAGTGGTCTTCCCTTCTCCCACTTGCACCATAAAACAGGTGATAGTGCTCGGTACGCCGAACGAGGTGGCGATGGCGCGTGTTCAGATTTTTGACTTCTACATGCCCTTCTCATCGCCATTCTGTAGGGCGTACTACGAGAATGCAGTGGCAGTGAGTCCACACGAGAGAGAGAGCATCGGTAGAAAATATCCTTGGGGAGGCTCTTTGTCAGAAAATCTGTAGCTTGCTTCGTTCCCGGTACATGCACGAGTTGAATCGTGTTGTCTTGCACTTTTGAGCGGATCCAATGCCCGCGTATGTCAATGTCCTTGGTTCAACCCTGAAACTTGGTCCAATTTGCCAGGTCGATTGCAGATTTGTTGTCCACAAAAATCTTCGTAAGCTTTTCTTGTGGAAAGCCGATGTCCTCGAGGAAGTTGCGTAAGTACGTGACCTCTTGAGCAGCCGAGGTAGCAGCCACATACTCAGCTTCTATAGAGCTGAGTGTGATAAGATTCTGCCGCTTGCTTGTCCAAGACACCGCTCCTCCAGCTAGTAGGCACACAAATCCTGTAGTGCTGCGTCGTTCCTCCTTAGTCCCTCCAAAGTTAACGTCTACATAACAGTGTAGCTCCATGCTACGCTCAATACCGTACTTCAGACTGGAATCTTTTGTGGTCCGGAGGTATCCGAGGGCTCGGTCAAGCTCCTTGCATGCTGTTTTTGAGCATGTCTCATTGTCGCATGCGAGGTTGCTCACAGCAAATTGTAGATCCGGACGTGTGCAAATTGCGGCGTGCATCAGAGAGCCGATTCTGCTGTGGTAGTCTGACTCATTTCTCCCCCTTGGTCCCTCATGCTTCAGCTGCTGCTGCGTGAGAGGAGTTGGAACGTGCCACTCAGGTACGTCAAATCGCTCACAAACCTTTGTGGCATAGTTCTGTTGACTCAGCTCAAGTGTCTTGGTCGCGCGGTCTCGCTTGATGTTCATGCGAAGGTAATATTCGAGACTTGGCATGACAGTGATGTTGACCTCCTTTGCCATGGCTGCTGCTGTGGCACTGATGAGATCTACCGATGGGCTAATAATCAAAATGTCATCGACATAGACCAGGACGTAACAGTCTGGTCTCTCCTCTTTTGATGATCTGTGAAGGAAGAGGCAATCATTGTATGCCAATGAGTGGAAGTCAAGAGATTCTAACAGATTTTGAAGTCTGCGGTACCACAAAAGTGGACTTTGCTTCAGGCCGTACAAACTTTTCACTACTTTGCACACTCGTCCGCTCCCATCGTCGTAGCCCTCCGGCTGCTTCATAAATAATGTCGTGTCCATTTCCTCGTGCAAAAATACGTTCTCAACATCGAGTTGCTGCACCTCATAGTCCATCACTGCTGCGACCGCCAACATGATGCGAGCTTTGGTGTAGCGGCTCAAGGGGGCGTATATCTCAAAAAAGTCTTTTCCCTCCACTTGCAAAAAACCCTTTTCCTCCAGTCGTGCTTTGAATGTTTCAATGCTGCCATCAGCGTTTGTTTTGATGCAGAAGACCCACTTGACCCTAACAGGTCGAGAGCCTAGTGGTAGCTCAACGAGCTCCCACGTGCCCTGCTCCATGAGGCTTCCGTACTCAGCATCTAGTGTTGCTCTCCACTCAGCTGGATGCTCTCCACTGAGAGCCTCCTTCAGACTTCTTCGCTCTAGAGGTAGTTCTTTGGTTGAAATCAAGAGAGCGGTGAGGTGTGTGGTTTTGAAGTCAGCGAGAAGTTCTGTATCCTCCTGATACACTAAGCATGCTATAATAGTCATGTTGTGCTCCTCCTCTCCCTCTTTTGCTCTCTTCTGCTCCAACTGTTGCTCTACGAGGCGCGTGAAATGCCTCTCGTGGACGTTGTCAACAGGATGGAGCTCCCGTCGCGTCTGAAGACCATCCTCCACAGGCGCCACATCAGCTTCGCCATCCCGTACATCAGCCGGCTCGTGATCTCTGGAGACGCCTAGAAAGTGATCTCCTTTGAGGGGCATACGCGCGCTCACCGGCTCCTCATGCGTTTGATCGAGATCCGTAAGGGTGAGTAGGCCTGAATTCTCGTCTTCTTCTTTTAATGACTCAATGTAGGAGTCGTAGAAGGTTTGGAGGAAATCCGGAGCAGTCCTTCGCTTTTCCTCCCATGCTTGACGTGTCAATTTCTCAAAGAAGATAGCGTCACGGCTGACTGTGATACGTTGTGAGTCTAGTTCGTACAACTCCCAGCCCTTCATGTTAGGGCTCTGTCCAAGGAACACTCCCCATGATGCCTTGTCAGCCAACTTTTTGCGACGCTCCTTTGGCACATGAAAAAGCACCATGCAGCCGAAGGTCCTTAGCATAGTGACGTCTGGCTTGTCCACATGCCATGCCTGAAATGGAGTCACATGAGGCAAAGCCACGTGCGGTACGCGATTGTGCACCCAGACTGCTTGCCTCAGCGCGTATGGCCACCAATTGCTACTGAGTTGAGCGCTAAGAAGCATGGCCTTAAGAGTCTCTTGCATCGTGCGATTTGCCCTTTCAGCCACACCATTCTGCTGTGGTGTGTAGCCCGTTGAGAACTACTGCACAGTACCCATGTCTTCTAGGTGAGACATGAAATCTACGCTCGTGTACTCCCCGGCACTGTCCGAGCGTAAGACCTGCACCTTCACGTTGCTTTGTCTCTCTGCCATCGCCAGCCATTTGAAGAAGTAGGTAGGAGCCTCGTCGCGCGTGCGAAGAGGGTAGCTCCATATGAACCTTGCTGCATCATCAATGAACAGAAGAAAGTATCGGTGCCCTCCGTAGATGGTGGCTGATGGCAGTCGTCTGCAGATGTCTATGTGGACCAGCTTCAGTTTTTTGTTGACGTCGCACTTAGTAGCGGGAGGGAACATCTGCCGTGGAAGCTTTGCACAGACGCAGTCCTCGCACGGCTGCATTGCATCACTTCTTCCACTCTCCTTGATGTCCAGGCCATTGACTTGCTCCTTCTTGTGCATTGATTGCACAAGTTGATTGTTGACGTGGCCCAATCATTTGTGCCACATAGCCAGGTCTACGCTTGAAGCCTGGTGGAGACTTGCTACTGCAAAGGGTGACTTGAGGTCGTCATGGGCTGGCGCACGAAAGTCCAGTTTGATCATGCCATGAGGTAGGAGGCGACCTTCCGCGAAGGTCTCGCCTTCACGCCTCTACAATGCGACGTGCTGTGCGTTGCTGACGATGCGTGCTCCTCTCTTCATCAGCTGTCCTAGTGAAAGGAGGTTGACCGCAATCTCAGGTATGTATAGCACATCTCCGAACTTGACTTCGGCACCTTGGTACCCTGTGAATGTCACTTTCCCTTTTCCCAGCACCGGCACTTGCTTGTTGTTTGCAACAGTGATGTAGCCCTTTGAGCAGGGAAGGAGTTCGTGGAGGCAGGCCTTGTCGAAGGTGATGTGGGATGTGCACACACTATCCATTTACCACATGTAGGTTGACCGAATCAGCCCACTGCTCTCCGTGCTTGACAGTTGAAACACGGATCCTGTGTAGTCATATTGCTTACTTTCACCTCCCTCCTTTGTCTGCTTCTCTGGCCTCTTCTCTTGCTTCTCAGCTTGCTTTACTTTGTCAACACTCTTCTTCTCCCCCTGCCCTCCTGATCTACTTTCTTGCTTCTTTCGTCTTGCTTGCTCCTCATCCCGCAAACGCTTTCTACAATCTCTCTTCATGTGCGCTGGCTTGCCCAATAGTGGCACTCGAATGCAGGGCACGATCCTGACCACTGGCAACGCGAGCTACGAGAACTTGTGTTTGGCCGGGACTGGGCGGAGACTTGGTCCGAGGTCGGCTTCATCTGCGGCTGGCTCTTCCGTGATGGCTGACTGGAGGTGATTGCGGCGCTGACCCCTTGGTACGTAGTGTTGCTGAAAATCTTTTCCTTTTCTTTTGCCAGCTGGCGGTCACATTGCTCAGTGAGGAGCATCTTACAGATGTATGATTCTGTCAGCTCATGCTCGTGCTTGAACTTGAGCACCTTTTGCACATCGTCCGAGTCCCCGGTCAGGCCATTGAGGAGGAAAGTCACAAAGACGGGCTCAGACACAGGTGCGTCCGTCACGGCAAGCTGGTCACGCAATGACTTGGCCTTGTTGATGTATGCTTCGATGTTGTCAAAGTTGTTGAGGCTCATGTGTGATAACTCTGTTAGGAGGTGGGATTTGAAGTGGAGTCGCCCGACATGTAGATCCTACTGAGGTAGGACCATGCTTGCTTTGCTGAGTCTGCCGTGTCCTCGTACATCCGAATGGCTTGTTGTATTCGGGCGCTTAACTGGTTGTCCACCATCACGAATGCAGCACGATTGAAGTAGTTATACTCTACCACCATTTGTGGTGGTGACCCCAAGGGAGGAGGTGCGTAGTACCCGATGTAGAACTTCCAAATTCCATGCATCTGGGCAATCTGCTTAAATTTGTGTGCCCAGTGCGGGAAGTTCTCGCCGTCAAACTGGTCAATCTTGATCTTGTGTAGCTGCAAAGCAGCTACTGCTAGGGGCACGACATCCTCAAGTCCTTGGCATGCCTTGCCATGTGGAGGCACTTGGGGGCCTTGCACATGGCACTGCTGCTGCATTGTTGGATGAGCTTGGAATGGTGGCGCGGCTGGCGCCATAGCGGGTTGTGGTATGTATGCTTGTGGTAGAGGTGCGTGTTGTGCTGGTTGAAATTGTGCCATAGGCGGCACTACAGGAGCAGCTTGAGGCTGTTGAGCTACAAACTGCTGCAACATTCCTCCTTGAGCAGGTGCCATTGGATGTACCTGTGGAGGTATTACTGGTTACACAACTGGGGGAGGGCTTGCTTAAGGCAAATGCGTAGATGATTCTAGAGATGATTCTTGCCATTGAATCTGTTGTTGCTGCTACTACTGAAGCTGCTGTTGTTGAAGTTGTTGTTCTTGCTGAAACCATGCCAGTTGCTCTTGAAGTTGTGCAATCTGGGCGGCCTGAGTCGCATGTGACTGTTGCAACTACTGGGTCTGAGATGCTTAAGCGGCATGCGTCAGCTGCTCTTGTTGACGGAGGAGCTCTTGAGCTCCCATCTACTGCCTCAATGCCTCCCTGTCATGCTCCACAGCTTCACGAGCTGCGGCTTCTTGTTGTGCCATGCGTTGCGCCTCTTCTACCAAGCGTTGCGCTTCTGCTGCTTGGCGTTGTGCATGGTCTTCCACATGGCGTCCTTGATCCTGACCCATACACAGACCATGCAAAACAGAGTTCTCATCAAAAGCGGGAGAACCTGCCCTCTGATCCTCCGCCTCCATGTTGCTCATGGTCTCTTGATGCTTATGTCTTGTGCAGGCCGAACGTCGCGAAGGGCCGGCCGCACTGCACGTTGAGGGGAAGACGCACGTCGCTCCTCCTTTAGCTTGTATAGGGATGGTGAAGGGCTGCTTCACCAATCCGATCTGCTACTACTGCCGCTAGACTAGCTGAACACAGAGCCTAGTGCTCTGATACCATGTTGGGATTTGTAGGTGTGTAGCAAGGACTAGGTTCCTTGCTTGTATAGAATCTTTTCTCGTGCAGCAAGCTAGCAAACAGATCAGCAAATGAACTTTTGGGAACTGAATGTGACAGCGGAAGAAATCTTGATTGATTCCAAAGTACAAGTATGGTACATTGAAATTAGAGCCTAATAGAGGTTACACATGAGCTCCACCACTGCTCCTGGCCCACACAAGGGGTAACGCCTTGCTATGCCGTTGAGGCCGTCGATGCAAGGGGTCTTGGTCCAGCATCGTCTTCCAGGTAGGTTGGCCTCCAGGTAGTCAAGGCTTCCTCCTTCCCAGGTTGGCAGAGTTCTGCCAGGCTTATAGGGGTCTCCAGGGCAGACTCCAGAAGAACCTTGGTCTGAGGCGCTTCCAGATGCTAAGTGCTGCAAGGTCGTGACATGAAAGATGAGTCCTGCTAAGGTACTAAGATGTGTCAGGGCCGCCGCCTTTTATACTTGCGGCACTGGCAAGTTGACTACCTTGCTTGCTTGAAGAAGCTTCCTCAGATGCACGGTGAAGTTTCACCGTAACCGTGGTTCTTGAATCCAGGAGCTCCTCACGGATCGGTGAGAGCCGTAGATCTCCGTAACCGTAATACTCACATTCTGGCTTGCCACGGAGCCTGTCTAGGTGGCGAGCAGAGAAGCACGTTGAGTCGTGGCCACGAGCTGCTTGTGCAGACGGTCCCCACCAGTAGCTCTCACATCGCCTCATGCCATAAGCCCAGTCAGGTCTGACTCTACCTGACCGCAATGCTTTGTCATGCTGCACAGCTACTGGTCCCTGCCTTCCAGGATGCATGCGCAAGAGCTTGCGCATGCGACACACACTAGAGGCATGCGCAATAGCCTGTGCATGCTACATACTATTTTACAATCCAAGCCCTTTAGGCCTGATTGCCAGAATTGGACTGGCTTGTAGAGTGAAAACTGTCCATGGCTTTGATCCCGGAAGCCACCGAGAAAATTCTCACTCCGCGTATCTTTATCCGACTACGAAACCGACTACGCCATATCGGAGCATGAAACCAGCGCACTCATGGCACCCACTAACAATTTTAACGACTCGTCACCCTTTGTATGGGAAGAGCTGAAATTAAGATTTTATCTAAAATATGTTCCCGGTGTAAATAGATAGCTTAGGGATGGTGTAATTGTTATAAAGATGTTAAGTAAAATGTGAAGTTAAAATATGTGTATATGTGACAATGTTTAATGGGATGAAGAAATCGTGGCAATGAATTTTCCGAGGATTTTTTGTTTTTTAAGTGAACAGATGTAGTTATAAAAATTGTCAGAGTTCATTTTGGCTTTGGAAACGCTTGAAAATAATTTGTACCAGAAATGGATTTTAGGGTTAAAATTATATCAATCTCCCCTTTCGTGTGTACTTTGGTGTTAAGGTTCTCACTTTCTTGAAGCCACTTCGTCATCCTGTGTTTAGTTAGCCCCTGTAATTCGTTGCTTTCTGAATTTTTTGTCGATCAAATGGTCCTTTGCGCACCGTCGATTGCGCTGAAGCCTTGCGGTCGTCGATGTGGTACATTTCTGACGTGTTCACTAGTTATCCCCAACATCGCTGTCAGCCCCAGAAACTTTGAGACTTTGCTTGAGCACATTGGCTCATCATGTGTCGTAAAGTTTTATCCAAAAGAAACTCGCTCGAACTTTTCGTCATTAGTGTCATTTCCCATTTGCTCTTAACGACCACACTGTAGGTCCTGCAACATTTTGTCGTGTTTCCGCCACTTGTAGTTCTCATTTGTCGTCTTCTGACTCGTCGCTTCACCACGTGGCAACACTGGGTAGAGGTCCGCATGTGATGGTGGAGGTTCGCTGCCTCCCCCGCCTCCGCCGCTTCCATTCTCTCCTCCCAAGCTTCCGTCCTCCAGCGAGTTCCCCCTTCTCCCAGTGGACAGGCTGTCATCCCACACAGTCTCGACCCCGTCACCCCTCTCCGACGAACGGGCTTGGAACTTTCTCAACCGTCTCAAAAACACATCATACGTCCCCTGCCGTCGCCACGGCATCCGCTACCTCATTCGCTGTTGCGCAGCAGCTGGCAACTGCTGCGTCAGTAGCTACTGCTGCTACTGCTTCTGCTGCCGCTGCTTCTGTCGGTGCTGCTGCTGCTCCCGCTGCAGACAGAACCTCCTCCTCCTCGTCGGCGTGTTCTCCTGCGCTATCAGCTGCGTCTTCCTTCGGCGTCTGTCCACGCTCCTCCCGCTCCTCCTCTTCTCTTTTCTCCCCTCAGCTGCCTCCTCCGGCTGCCGCAGCCTCTACACAGCAGCAGCAGCAGCCTCTTTCTTTGCTGGAACGGGTGCGGCAGCAGGCCGCAGTAGACTCCAGGGGGCGAATTCGCAGAATGAGCTGGCGGTGCCATGGCAGCAGCAACGCGGACATGGTGGACAAGCTCAGAGGTGAGAGGACGCAACACGAGATGGAATTTTCAACGTGTGGCCGAGAGAGTATGCAGAATTTCAGTGCAGCGGCAGCAAGATGGAGGTGGCGGACAAAACTTGAGGGTAGAAGGGTGACGCACCCAGCCCACTCAGCCAGGGTTAGAGGGTGGGCTCTCTGGCTCCTGTGAACTGAAATCGTTTACGCAGAAAGGATTCCACATGGCTCACATATGGGGATGTGAGGCGTGCGACTCTTTGCAAAAACGTCCAAGTTCTTATGTACCCAAGTTCTTATTAAGTTGTTATGTACCCAGGGTGAGATGGTGTGGTGCTCTCAGGCTGCCATGAAATGAGGCATGGCAGGAATCGGGATTTGGACATGGCATGTGATTCCGATGTTGCTTGCAGGGACTTTCCACATGTGGTGGTAGACGTGTGTGTGTGTGTGTGTGTGTGTGTGTGTGTGTGTGTATGTGTGTGTGTGTGTGCATGGCACAGAAGCTGCAAGCGTGCTTGGAAGCCATCGCAAGCGCATGCCAGCGGAGAGAGGTTGTGAGTGAGAGGTCGTGAGTGAGAGGTTGTGAATGAGAGGTTGTGAGTGAAAGGTTGTGAGTGAGAGGTTGTGAGTGAGAGGTTGTGAGTGAGAGGTTGTGAGTGAGAGGTTGTGAGTGAGAGGTTGTGAGTGAGAGGTTGTGAGTGAAAGGTTGTGAGTGAGAGGTTGTGAGTGAGAGGTTGTGAGTGAGAGGTTGTGAGTGAGAGGTTGTGAGTGAGAGGTTGTGAGTGAGAGGTTGTGAGTGAGAGGTCGTGGGTGAGAGGTTGTGAGTGAGAGGTTGTGAGTGAGAGGTCGTGAGTGAGAGGTTGTGAGTGAGAGGTTGTGAGTGAGAGGTCGTGAGTGAGAGGTTGTGAGTGAGAGGTTGTGAGTGAGAGGTTGTGAGTGAGAGGTTGTGAGTGAGAGGTTGTGAGTGAG
>SZWC01024530.1:8366-26882 GCA_023375785.1 Penium margaritaceum | reverse complement strand
AACAGTGGAACCCCTCGGCTCAGTCAATGCACTCGCACCTCCCTGAGTGGTGAGTCGGAGAAGCTGGCGGAGCTCGGTGATGTCACGGGCCTGGGTCACCAGTTGCTACTCCAGAGGTGTCAGGCCATTGGTGCTGTCTTCGACCACATCAGCTCCTGGTGGAGACTGCATGTTAGTCGCTGCAGTGGTGTGGACGGAGGCGCGCTCACGCTGCTCGAACACCTTTTGCAGCCCTTGCACGATCTTCGTCCCGTTCTTGGGGAGCTTGCACTCAGTGTAGCGGTGTGCTCCACGGCAGTTGTAGCACTCCCACTGTCGTTCCCGAGTCGCCCTCGAAGCCGTCTGGTCCTTGCCAACCTTGCCACCCCTCCTCTTGTTCATTCCCTTCTTCCCTTGAACTGCCACAACTAAACCAGCTTCTGTTGTGGTTGTTGTCATCGGTAGCAATGACAGAAGGGATGAAAGGGGGAAGGTGAGTGATGTCTGTCTTGCTGTGACAACTGCGGCTGACGTGCCATGACGGGCGTCATTTGCTGCTCCAACTCCTGCCACATGTAGGAAGTGCTTTGTGGCCCATGACAAGAGGAGGCCTCTGTCGACCATCTCCTGAAGGCTGTTCAGGGTGAAGTTGTCAAATGTCTTGGCGTACTCGCGCCCAACGCCGATTCTGATGGTGTTGAACGCATGAGTTGGCCCTGCCCGTTCTTCCCAAGGGCCCTGTAGAGCCGCATCACCCGCCGCTAGCAGTCGGCTGGCGCCTCGTGTCCATCCTGGGGAAAGGAGTTGAAGTCTGACAGACGCTACGATGTTGTTGCCATGGTAGCACCTCTAAAAAGAGTGGTTGCCAGCTTCCATGCCTCGAGCGGATAAGCTCCAGCTCCGGTGCAAGAATCACCAAGGAAGTGTTCAAAGTCAAGGGTGTACTCCTCCGGGACGGCCTTCAGCGGGCCATAGGCGGCGCGAGCAGCGGTTGCGGCCTGCTGGGATTGTGTAGTCTGATATTGGACGGTGTAGTGCGAGTACACCTCCTCACTGACTGCCCACATACGAAACCGTGGCTCTCACGTGGTGTAGCTGTCGTCCTTCCGGTAGGAGGGAGGTTCGGTCTCAAACCACTTGGGTGGATTTGTCGTCGGCAATGCTGCCAGGATAGCTTGTGCTAGCGACGGTGACAAGGGACCTTCCTCCAACCCCAGACTCATGTGGAGCAGTAGGTCCTCTAGGGAAGCCGGGTCTCCAGTTGTCCTAGGCACATTGATAGGGCCTGCTGCGTCGATTGGTACTTCTTTGCGCCTTGAGAGGGTTCGACGCCACTTTTTGAGCTGTGCGAAGCACATGCGTAATATGCCTTTCTCGTCACTAGCATCTGAGTCTTACTCTGGAAGGTTGTCAAACAAATCTGCATCAAACGCTCCTAACGCTGCATCGACATTGTTGGCACACATGCCCTCGGTTCAGCAGCGTCAGATTCCAAAGGTCGAGCTACGGTGGGCCATGAATGTTAGAACAAGAGTGGATGCGTGCAAAGTTTAGGGATTGGTGTATGTTAGGGAGGTGCAATTCCCCCTCCACTTAACCACGACATCTCGACGTGTTGTCACTCGTAGGTTGTCAGGTTAAACAACCGTCGACCCATTGATCAGCGTCCCGTATGGTTTTGTAGGGCTCCCAATGGTTGTACAATGCATCACAACCCTGCCATTTGACAAGATACTGTGTCACTTTCCCTCAGTAGCGGTTTCCTAAAATATCTTTGATTATGTACGCCCTCGTCTACTATGACAGCTAGTGATGGAAGCACATCTTTGCCTAGGAAGTGTGTGCTAGTGTCCTAGTGAGGTTTGAGATGGCTGATGTGGAGCACCTAGTGAACAATCACGTTATCTCATAGGCAAAGCCTAGCAACGACAGATTTCTACATCTCTTCAATCGCAAAAGGTCCCAATCACTTAGATATGAGCTTTGCGTAGACCAGGCTTGCACTTTGATGTTCGCCTAGTAGATTGGGACATAATGACAAACGTGAAACAATGTGTCCATCCAATGTTTGGGGCCGCTCGCTCCAATTGGGTCTTTGCGAACAATCGGCGAGCCTTGTCCAACATGCTTTGCAAGTCTTGTTGTTTGATGAAGACTAGAAGTATGCTGCTTGAACTCTACAAACATGTCAGATTATAGTTAGTTTATTGTAAACTACTTCGAATAATGTTTTGCCTATTGTTGTGGAGGTTGCGAAGTTGCATGTGTGCTCATTAATCAACAACTTGATCGCTAGTCAGTGTCATGTTGCTCGCACAATATTAAGAGGAATGGTTCAAGTGTCTCATTGGTGTGCTCCATCTGCTCGTGAGTTTCAGGAGGGAATGTTGTTGATAACTGGATCTAACTGCCATAGCGAGTCATTAGCTCCCGCCATAATGTGCTGGTTGACCTCCCAAATCGACGCTTGTGATGGAGAGGAAGTCTTGTAGTCAAATGGCGTTATCAAGAAATAACCGTGTTGTTCCCTCTGTGGTGAGCACCGATGTTATCGGGATAAAGTGCAACATCTTCAATCACTGGTGGACTACCACGAGTATGGCATCAAACTCCTCCGATAGAACAGTCAAAGCCGCCACAAATTCCATTGAGATGTTTTACCATTGTTCCTTGGATACCGGTAGCATTTGAAACAAACTTGAGACTTCATTTTGTCTTGACACACGTCGCAACTCTTGGAACATTTTACTACATCGGTTTGCCTAATTCCACAAGTAGTACTTCGCAAGTTTCTTCAATGCCTTGTCCTCGCCAAAGTGTCCACCCGGATCTTTATCATGGCACTCCTCCAATGGCATGCAACGTAGTTCATCATTAGTTGGTAATACGAGAAGTGGATTGTCGATGCCCATATGATCCATCGAACTAGTTCTTTGTCTTGTGGTGGTTGCCAAACTCCTCAAAACCCTTTGTGAACAGCCTCACAAGGTACAAGTCTTGTTGGATGAGTAACATGCTAATCTTAGTCACATTATGTTTGGTCATTGACTCACATCATTTAGTGGATTCATTTTTCTAGGTTGGTAGTTGATGTCGTACTCCAAGTTGGACATGAAGAAATCCATCAATAAAACTTGTTGACAATCCATGTTTGGCTTAGCCTTGAGATGTTTGAGTATGTGGGGATCCGTGCACACAATGGTCAGCCAAATCTATTGGTGGGAGGTTAACCAATAGATTTCAATGAGAGTTGATGACTCGCTACGGTAGTTTGATCCAGCTATCAATGACCTTCCATCACCAGGCTGATGAGGAAACTGAGTGTACCAATTAGACACTCAAACAACTACTCCTTTTTTTGTGCAAGCCACATGGCACTGCGTGGACAGTCAAGTTTTCCGACCGCTGAGCTTGCATACAATCCTGCGATCTCCACAACTGTGGGTAAAGTCCCATTTAAAGTGCTTTACAACAAACTACGAGTAATTTTGACATAATTGTAGAGTTCAAGCAACATACCGGCAGTTGAAATCAAGCGACGATGATGTAGGGAGAAAATCCTTTCCACTGGGCTCCCTTCCAGAAGCTATTATCTTGGTGGCTTACCGGTCTACCCCGCTCAGTTGCGAGTGGGCGTTGGTGAGTTTTGCATGGGCTCAATTCCATGTGGACCGCTCAGTTCAGCTCAATTCCTCTTAGTTCCGAGTGGGCATCGACAAGTTCTGCATCCTAGGTTCTAATGATGAGACTTCTAAAGAATCTGTGATGAGAATCTGTGATATGGTGCAAGGCTGGAATCCCATAATGGTGCTTTTGTCGTTCTAGACTTGATATGCACAATGAAAAATGAACTGCCTTGCACCAGATCTTTCTCATAAGGTACAAAAAGCATGCAGCGTGATGTTTGCTACATTATGGTTTTGTTTGTTTCTAAAGATATGATAACACTTCTTCATTATGATGTCTGCCACTCGGACGACTAATTGTGTTTGCATCACCTCAAGGCCTGGGCAATGTGAGTTTGTGCTCTTTGCTCCTCGACAGCACTGGTGGCGACATACTATTATATCTCTCTTGTCAAGCATTCACAGCGTGCTTATGTGATATTGTATACTCAGTGTGACCTCTTGGCTCACGTTCTTTGTCGTGCAGACCCCTGATGAGGCAGAGATTACGGAAGACTAGGGGAGCAGACATGAGTCCGCCGAGCAGCCACTGGGTACACTCTAGCCATCTTCACGCATGTTGAGTTCCCTCCTGAAGTGCTCATACCTTGTCTCAAAACAGTCGACTATGGTACCCGTGCATGTTTGAGTTGCGTTGGCTTGGTGACCTAGGTTTTGTCTTACCTTACCTATGAATTTGTGATAGTTTGGTGTGGCATAGTTTAGGCATAAACATTCGTTTTTGGCTTGTGAGACCTAAGAGGGGTTATTCTCCTTGCATTTTGTGTGGGTACGGACGAGCCCCACGTCGCCGGTCGACAGGTGGGCTCGGATAGTGAGCCCAACCCAACGCCACTCACTCTCTTGCTGTCTTGCCTCTCACGTTCCCCATGGTCGTCCGTTTTGACTGCCGTCACTCTCATTCCAACCACATAGCTGAGCTCCATGTGGCTGCATGAGGGAAGACGGATAGGGCTATACTGTTTTGGTATCAGAGCACAACGATCCAATGCTCATCGCATCGCGCATGAGAAGCGCAAAGTCCTGGGAGGGCTTGCCGAAGCAACCGCGGCAATCTGCCGCTGCACGGAGCAGCAATGGCAACAGCAGCCGCGCGAAGCAGCAGCTGCAGCAGCGGCAGTGGCAGAGGCAGCAGTAGCGGCATTGGCGCATCGGCTCAGCCGCATTGGCCAAGCCGCAGCACCACTACGCAGAGCAGCAGCTGCAGCTGCACGGAGCAGCGGCGGCAGCGGCAGCAGCAGCGACGTGCAGCAGCGTGCGGCAGTAGTAGCCAGTAGCAGCACCAGCCAGTGATGGCTGCTCAGCTGCGGCAGCAATAGCGGGCAGCTGCTCCACTGGCTCAGCCGCAGCAACGGCTGAGAAACGCCGCTGGCAGCTGCACAAAATAGTGGTTGCAGTGGCGGCGGTTTACAGCAGCGTGCAGCAGTAGCAAGTCAATAGCCGTAGCTGATTGCAGCGGCGGACAGCAGTAGCACTCACGACTGCCATTGTGACAAGCTGTGACGGCGTGGTTGCGGCAGTGGACTGTAGTACCAGCCAGCCACAGTTGCAAGAGACACTTCATTGCAGCGACAACGACGACGGCAGGAGCAGCAGTAGCAACAGTAGCACCAGCAGCCTTCACCCCCATTGGTATACCCTTCCCCCTTCTGGCTGGACTCCCCTCTCTTCCTAGGTTGGGTGGAGGTGGTTCAGGTACCCACAGACAGTCTCACAACCCATCCCAGATTCCCACGCCAACTGGGGCGGGGGAAACGCTGCCAAAAATTTTGGCAGCGTGGGGGGGGTCCAACAGTGACTTTTAGGTTGAAAAAGGCCTCCTCACGTTACCCACCCCCACTAGGACAGGGAAAACACTGCCAAAATTGCTCGGCAGTGTGGGGGGAGGCATCGGCGTTGGCCTTCAAGCTGAAATAGGCCTCGTCACACATTCCACGCCCACTGGGGCGGGGTGAACACTGCCGAAATCTTTTCGGCAACGTTCATCACTCAACGTCAGTGTCAATAGTTGTGGTGCACACTTGCGGCACCTCACGCATTTCCATGCCCAAGAACACACCAGTGGGAGTCGGAAGTGCCGGCTCCACTATGGACGCTGGTGTTGCTGCCTCCGCTGTAATTGGCCGCACACCAGGTACGATGCGGGATGAATCCCCGTCTAGCCCCGGCTCGTTGGCCCGCAAACTACGTGAGCTACGCGAGCGTCAGGCCAAACAGGCTGAACAGACGGCCAAGCAGATGGCTGACCTGTGCAAACTGTTTTGTGAGGTAGTCCAGCCTTAACAGCAGTAGCCACAGCAAGAGGAGCAACAGCAGCAGAAGCAGCTCCGCCATGCACTGTGGAAGAGTAAAGTGACAGTCAAGAGTGTAGTAGGAGGCGGTACATCTTTCTGATGTACCTGACCACTACCACACGCCCCGACATCGCTTTTGCCGTCAACCTCCTTGCATAGTTTTTGTAGGCTCGACGTGCTAGAGCCCTCCAGGCGGCTGTGCGAGTGGTGCGATACACGGTTTTCACGCCGTACCTCAGACTCTGCTTTCGCCGGCAGTGCTCGGTGGTTCTTGACAGCTACACTGAGAGCGACTGGACCTGAAGCCCAGATGGACGCAGTCGCACCGGTTACGTGTTCCTGCTCGGTGGTACCCCTGTGTCCTGGCATAGTGCGAAGCAGGGCTGCATTGCATATTGCTCGTCGGAGGCAGAGTATGTTGCTCTGGGAGCACGGGATGCTTAGGCAGTGTGGCTGCAGTGCCTGTTCCTTGAGCTGGATCACTCAGTGCCCGCCATTGTGCTTCGCTGTGAAAACCAGAGTGCTCTTGCCATTGCGGAAAAATCAGGTGTCTTTCATGCTCGCACGAAGCACATTGCGGTTGAGCATCACTTTGTGCGTGATCTGGTGGAGCGACACGTGATCTCTGTCATATGGGTCGGCACTGACATGCAACGTGCTGACTTCTTGAGGAAGGCACTGGCATGCGGGAAGTTCCTAGTGGCCATTCGTTCCGTTGGGCTCCGCCCCTTGCCTAAGAGTGGTTGACTGCGGGGTGTCTCTGTGCCTATGTCATGATTGTTTCTGCACTTGTCCTTGCACTCGTTTCAGTGCTGCACGTGTATGGACATGCGTACCATCGGATCATGGGGAACTGTTGTGATTTGTGACGTTCCTGTCGACTTGTACAGTTTACTGTAACCACTCGGCTGTGTCCATGCTCATGCAGATCCCTGATGTGGACCCAGGTGGCACCGAGGCGTCGTCTGGTGGTGGACTACCTGCTCAGAGCTGATCGACGGTCACCCCAGAGTCTTGGATACTGTCTGGGACCTTTTGTAGTTTTTCTGCAGCTTGTAGGATTCTATCGATGGACTGGTTGTGGGCTCGATTTGCATGCTTTGCATTTTGTGTCCACTGTTTGTTGCCGGATGCATGCATGTGACTAGTCGTAGCGTCCGGTTTGAGATTCTGCACATGTAGGTTCAGACGGCATAGCGTTCTCACTTGTCTATACTGAGTTACGGCAAAAACAGTGGTTTTAGGCCGGTTTTAGGAAAGATTTTGCACTGACGCGTGCAACACCCGCCGTGCGCCGCGGCAGGTACTTATGCCATGGACCTGTCATTTGTCACTTCTCTCTACAAATGCTATTGAAGCATTCGGACACTTTGCCTTGTGTCGTCTAGCGAGACCCTTGCCGTTGTGTGCACGACTTGTGACTCTCGTCACCGTCTGACTAGGCACTGACGCCTAGTAAGCGGCAGTATTGCTAGGAAGCTTCCACACATCTTCTCAATCCTAGCTATTACGCCCAAGGGCAAACTTGTCCAAGGCGATGACCTGACCAGTCGCCACCACATGGAGTGACGATGTAGACATTTGGGTGTGGCGAGCGCCTACTCCAAAAGGCTACCTTTCACCAACGTGACTGTTTGCGATGACCATCGGATTGATCTGCCGGCAAAGCGCATCGGCACTGAGCTCGTACCTGACGAAAATGTCTCACCTCATACGCTACCCAAACGGCGAGTTTTCGAGGTGAAATGTTTTTTCTGAAACGAGAAATGTATGAATTATCTTCAAAGTACGCTAACTCTAGCTGATGTCCATGGAGAATGAAAAATAAATCAGAACCTTTAAGGTCGCAGTCTCAGTTCAAACGCCACAAAGAAACCAAGATCAAACAGTTACGAATTTCTGAAAAATTGAACGGCCAGAATCGCCCGGTCGTCAAATTAACTGTGCGGCCTTTCATGTCAGCTCACAACTTCGAAGAGATATATCAGGTTTGAGCTTCCGATCGGTCAGAAAGCAGACAGTCTTGAAACCTTGTTAGCTTTGAGCGACCCATCACCTTGCATAAGGACAGAGCCGACAACAGGATTATCTGGCCAGTTTATTCAAGATGAAAACTCGTACGCCAAAACGTTGACCATGAACGGGAAGGAGGTGCTTGGCAAAAGACAAAGAGAATGAGAAAATTGGATAAGTTGTTAGGGAAAATGTATCCAAACTGCTCTATGGGCGTCACGCACCTACCCGGATGGCAGCAGGTACCCGGTTTCAACAACGCAAGTAAAAGAACGTTGAGGAATCATTCCAATGGCTAGTTTATGCAGACTTAGAAACTATAACAAAAGGACGAACTGAATAAAAATATGTGAACATAGGCCAATACAACTTGTCGGGATGATTGCACCAAAAAAGGACAATCACGATGGCTTGGCTAACCTATTCCGCAACCAAAGCAAGGAGGTCACGTGATTCTTAACAAAAACGCATGAAGAAAAAGCGACATCCTCTCGCAATGAACATGTCGACAAACACATACCGTAGTGATTTCTATATCCCCTCAAAATAATTATTTTCCATTCGTCCATGCTCACCTACGTAATTTGTCATTGATTAGGAGAATCACATCAAAACATTATCCTTGCTAGGTTTACTACACAAAGTTCTATCACTATGTTTTTACACCTAAAAGATTTATCCTCAGCACTGATTGACGCAGTAGTGAGTGTCGTGTGAATGATGTGCAATTGGTGATCAAGTCATAGGCTATGCAACGAAGGGTTGTCCATGGTTGTTGGTCACACTCAACACAACTGATGACCTTCAATCTCAAAGTTTTGAACTTTCAAACAACAACAATAGTGTAGAACATGAACCCCCCTACTTAATGTGGGAGAAATTGAGATTCAACTATGAAACTTGGAACTTGTTGGGGGAATCACCTCCAATATTTTGAAACATGAAAAAATGGGAGAATATGAGGATCACATAATTCATTGATTTTTTATAGGTTAATAAACGGATCACTACGGTAGTGTTAAATGAGTCATGGAAATTTCCACTGTTCTCTTCTAACACATGACAATGATTTGAATAGTAAAATAAATCATTACTTTGAGCAAAGCAACAACGTAGCTTCAAAAGGCGCGGCGAGCCATGACGACTCGGGTAAGGAAAGACCTTTCCGGCAATGGAGGACTGTCATTAAGTCTTTTAACAATGACTTTCTCCAAGCTTCCCTAAGCCTTGCCACGTCACATCGAGAGAGGTTGCTTCGAGAAACTCTACCAAGAAGTCGGAGGGTTTTAAGAGTATCGAGGCACATCTCCAAAAAATTCTACCATTGCAAAAAAACTGAACCGGAAAAAATTGAAAGTTCCATATGGTTTGCGATAAATCCGTCAAGGAAGAATATTGTACATGTTACGACATTCTAAAACAAAACACCAAAGGTTGTGGAATTGGCCTCTACATTCGCAAAAGCAGATCCCTAGTAGCTCAATGGTAGAGCGCGGATATTTTGCTCTTTGGAGCGCCCTGGCTTGTGTGTGGATGGAGGTTCAAGGCCTTCCGGGAAATAAAATTTTGAGCATGGGAGTTTGTCTGAGTAACTACGCTATGACTATGTGCAACGATGTTGGCAAAAAAAATGACCGACTGGACCAAAACCGTGGCGTTTGAGGGTCTCGACCCCTAAAACCTTTCTGTTTTCCCATCCAGAGTCCAAGGGACCAGCACGAGACACATGGAGCAGGCAACGCTACATCCCTCCCACCTAGAGTGAGTTGTCCTCATTATCAAGTAATGGGACTCAAACCCTCGTGCTCCAAAACCCGTGCATATTTCCTCGCAAAAAGCTTGCCTGACTAGGCCAAAACGAGGGGCCAAGTGCAAGCCACGTGGAGCAAGCCATGTTACACCATGTCCCAATCTGTCAAGATCTCTATGAAGAGACCAACGGTCATTCAGATGAACAAAGATATCAACAACAAACAAACCACAATCACACAATACAAAGGTGTATGGAAGATGAGCATTGTTACTCTAAGCACAGCATACATGGTGGACATGGAGAAGTTGAAGAAAAAATAGATAATTCAAGGCTCTTAGACAGTTGGATACACTTTCATTTTATGTGCATGTACTTTGATGATGGGTGTCTGAACAATCAAGCATACATATGCAATAGCGGGAATAAGAATGGGGCATATTTGGGGTCTTAGACTCTCAAGTCGAGCAATGTGTGCGACACCGCGTTCAAAGAGGCTACTTCTAGAAACTCCATCGAGAAGTTGAAAGGTTTTATAGAATATTAAGGCGCATCTTGAAAGAGGTCTAGCGCCAACATAAAGTCAACTGAACATAATCACAATTACCATAAGGCTTGCGAAGGTTCTTTTGAGAAAAGAGACGGGACCATTCAAAACCTTCTGGATTAAACAATAGGCCTCGTCACACGAGGCCTACAAGGTCACATCCACTGTCTCCCCCAGCTGTGTGGGATCGTCTACCTTTAGGGCGTCCTAGCCATCATGTGTGAGAGGTGTGGAGGCCGCGGGCAATGCGCCAAGGAGGATACTGAAGCGTTCCTCCACAACGCGTGCGTATCGGGCCTGATGCAACAGAAGAATCCGGCGACTGCGGTCTCGTATGATCTGCAAGCCAAGAAACACCGCTGTAGGACCAAGGTCCATCCTATAGGCAATCTGGAGGACCGCCTTGGTCTCCTTCACAGCCTCCATGAAGGGAGACACGATCAGGAGGTCGTCCACATAGACGAGGATGGCAGTGAATTGCTCAGACGCCTGTCGGATGAAGAGAGAGGTATCTGCCTCGTTATGTACATATCCTGCACGAATCAGAGTGCCTGTGATCTCCTAGTTTCAGTACCGAGAAGACTTCTTGAGTCCGTACAAGGAATTGCACAAGCGCCAGACCTTGTCACTATCCTCAAAGCCTACTGGCTGGGCCACGTAAATCTCCTCATTCATAGAGCCATGGAGGAATGCATTCACATCCATCTGGTGCAGTTTCAAATGATGCTGAGCCACCACACCAAACAGAGCGGGAGCTGAGGTCATATGGCCGAAAGGGGCAAAGGTGTCAGTGTAATCAACACCCTCGATATGAGAGTACCCCTTGTCGACCAAGCGAGCCTTGTGGCGTTCCAGTGAGCTATCCGGCTTCACCTTCTTACAAAAGACCCACTTGACCTGAATCACGTTCCTCCCAGGTGGAAGGTCTACTAGCTCATAAACCCCGTGCTCTTGAATGGCACGAAGCTCATCCTCGTAGGAAGTACGCCAGGCATTGGCATCCTTTTATGAGAGGGCATCCCTCAGTGTGCCTGGATCAGGTGCCAATGAGGGAGAGCTCTGAGTGGCGAGTGCACACGCCTCAGAAATGGGCCTGACAACCACAAGGTCAGCTGTTGCATCACAAGTGGTACGAAACTTGGGGGTGACTGGATCGTGCCCTACAAGACACGCTAGATGTACCTCTCTGTGAACTGTACGGACAATCAGGCCGAGGGCCTTTGTGCCGAGATTGCCACTCGCAATTTTGCGAGTAGAGCGCCTCGGTGCGGGACCCGACACTCGCTGGGATCCAGAGCCCAATGGATGAAGACGACCACCGGGCTCACGCAAGTAGCCTGGGCTTGAAAAACTCACCGCAGGCTCAGAGACAGGCATGGCCAAATCCGGTGAGGACTAAGGCATAGGGCAGGTGATGCAGTGGGAGGAGAGGCTGGTGAACTGATGGGAGACGCAGGACTAGGTGTGGCAGTAGGTCCACCCACGGAGACAGGAGTACCGGTGGATAGAGGGACAGCATCATGGGTGTCTGTGGGGCGCGAGGGCACAGGGCAGGAGACAGACTGGGCAGGAGAGGTCTCTGTGCCGACGGCGATGATCGCCGGGTCATCAAGAGCCAGAGACCGAGAAGTGGAGGGGGCTCAAACAGACACATCAGCCGGATGAGAGGTGCGCGTAGGCTCAGACTCCCCCATCCGTTGAGAAACCTCAGACGTAGGGACGTCTGTGATAGACATTGACACAATCGAGGTCAGGTCGCGGTATGTGAGAGACTTGAAGAAGAGCGCATCACGGGACTGAACAATGCAACGATGGGCGGGGTCCCGAAAAACCCCTGGCCTTTGACTGCAGGGAGATGCCGACAAAGGCACACAAGCAACCCCGCGGAGAGACCTTGGACCCCTACTGATCCTCGGTGTACAACACAGAAGCCAATGAGCCCTAGACACGAGCAAGACGCAGATCGGCACGGTGGCCGAACCAGAGCTCATACGATGTAACGTGGTCCGGTAGAGGACCGTGCAGGAGGCGGTTCCAGACCCACGTCATGTAGGTAAATCCTTCAAAGGCGAAGGATTCTGGGAGACCGCACTCCGACCGCATAGCACGAACCGCATCCTCCATGATGCGGTTCCAGCGCTCAGAGACACCGTTCTGCTGAGGAGTGGCAGGAGCAGAAACCTGCTGGAAAATCCCGCGCTTGGGAAAGAAACTGTCCATCTCGCCAAGAAACTCGCCGCCGCGGTCCGAGCGGAAGGTATGCAGAGAGTAGCAAGACTGACGCTCAGCCATCACTAGACAAAGATGAACTGCTAGATCGGCATCACTCTTTTGGCGCACACTGTAGACCCACCGCATCCGGGTGAAGTCATCGGTTAGGGTCAGGACGTATCGGGCCCGATCGGACAAGGACTCGACAAGGAGAGGACCGAGAAGGTCCGAATGGACCAGCTCGAGAGGACGAAGGGCTTGAGAACAAGAGTCAGGGTAGGTTCAGTGATGCATGTTACCCTGTGCGTAGAACGGACAATCGGCCTTGGGCGGCTTCTTGAAAGAGGCCGCGTCAAGACCGAGTCCGGGTTGTGTCCTAATGAGCTTTGACACAGTGTCGAGGACCACATTACATAGACGTCGATGCAGCAGGTGCTGGTGCTCAGCAGACGGGACACCAGTGACAAACACACAAGCAGGAAGATAAGGGGAGCAAAGAGAAGAAAATATCTGAGGAACACGATACAGATCATCCACAATAGAGGCACGAAGAACAAAAGTGTGAGTATCAAGAGCAGCCATTCTCGTGGAGACTCCAGTGTACTCCACAGAGAGTCCCATCAGAGTGCAGGCACGCACAGAGAGCAAGCTGAGCTCAAGGTCAAGCACAAAATGCACGTCGAAGATATACAAGGGGCCAGACGGACCATCGAAGCACACAACCCCAACACCCTAAATTGGCAAGGAATGACCAGAGCCTATGCGAACGGAACGAACAAACGCCATAGGACCAAGGACAACAAAGTCACTACGACGACAGGTCATGTGGTGAGTGGCAACGGAATCAATGATCCAAGTACCTCCCAAATCACGACTCAAGGACGTCACTGTGCAACGAGCAATAGATCATTTGGGTGCAGACGGTCGCTCGGCAAAAGAAGAGGGAGAACGAAGAAAGGCATTCAGGTGAGACTAAAAAATCCAATATGTACTGTCAGGCCCATTATCATCACATGCTAGTTGTGCTCCCCGACACGGGTCATCACGTGATACGAGAATAGACGAAAAGATAGTATGTGAAAAACTCGGCTGTGACAACACACTCGCACCTCCATGAGAGCAAAGCGCCAGGAGCTAACGGAGCTCGGCGATGGTGCGGTCACGGGGTTCTGGTTCTCCGCTGCTCGTCGGTGAGGAAGCGAGAACTACTGCGGTCGAGGTCGCCATGCGACTAAAGGCTGTGTTGCTCGATGCAGACCGTTGTGCGTGTGCAGCCCGATAATCGCGAGTGATCCGCGCCCAGTCGAGCGGCTGCTGGCACTCAGTGTAGCGATGAGCGCCTCCACAGTTGTAACAGTAAACAGTATGTCCACTGCTGCCGCCTGATGATTGCTGCTGCTGTGACTGCTGCTGGCCCGAGCCACGCTTCTTTTTTCCCTTCCTCCCCTGTGCTGTTGCTGCCACACCTTGCATCTGTGTCGGGATAGCTAGGGTGGAAGGGGAAGAGGAGGGCGTGCCAGAAGATGGAGAAGGGAACTGCGAGAGAGGCAACGGTGGTGAAGCGGTCACCGGTGCAGCAAGTGAACTCTCCTCATGGGCGACGGCTGCCTCACGGGTGGAAGTTGCTTGGATGAAAAGCTTATGCGTCCAAGGAAGAAGCCGAAGGGAGGTGGACAAGCGCTCGAGCAGGGTGTCACTGTACCCCGAGAAGATGTGTGCATGCTCAAGACGGACGCCGATCATCATCGTGCGAAGCCCCCACAGCTGTGTACCTCTTGAGGTCCTAAGGCACGTGTAGACGCGCATGGCACGCCGCCAGTAGTTAGCTGCGGGCTTGGCAGGACGCGGATGTGAGCCGCGTGGGTGGCGTGCATCTCTGCAGCAAGCAAAGACGATGCCAGCTCCCAGCCGCGACGTGGGTGAGTACTCACGCCCGTGCCGGTCTCTCCAAGGAAAGGACAAAAGTCCACGACATTCTCGCGTGGCATGGCGTAAAGGAGACCGCGCATTGCTCGAGCCGCTGTCACCACCTAACCACGGTCCATAATCTGGTACTGACTGTGGTAGTAGGGTCAAAAGCCCTCTGAAGTGGCCTAGACCTGGAAAAGGGTCTCCCAGTAGTCAAAGCCGTCCTCGCTGACATATCGTGGGAGCGGTTTCTCAAAGTCCTTAGGTTGCCGCTCCGTAGGGAGAGCAACCACAGGCTGGGAAAGACGAGGGATGGGGAAGACACCGGGTCGAGGAAAGTCTCCGAGGTAGGGCTCACGCGAGGATCAGATCTCCGCGAACAGGGAACCGGAACGTGTCTACAGCTGGCGGAGACGCTTCTGAAGTAAGCGAATCTCCCTCTCAGGAGTCTCATCCTCCATGCCTGGCATGCCGAGGTCCTTCTCCAAAGGATCAAAACGTGGCGGGTCCTGTCATGTCGCTCTGCTCGGTGTGGATGCTGACTTCTGTGCAGAAGGTGTGACACCGCCAACCCCCCCGGAGGTCTGCTGTGGTCCCTCAAAGTATTTTGGACTCTAGGGCGACCGTTGATCAGCTCTGAGCAAGTAGTCCACCACCAGACGTCGCCCCGGTGCCGCCTGGGTCCGCATCAGGGATCTACACGAGCATGAACACGGCCGAGTGGTCATGGCAAACAGTAGAGGTCAACAGGAACGTCACAAATCACAACAAGGATATCCATGATCCTTAATCGCGGACCTTTCCATATCCAGGAGCGAAAATTTATGTTTCCCATATCCAACACTTAAAAAAATAAGAACGATGTATCCGGCTCCCTCGCCATGCTCGATCAGGGACATGTGTCGCTGATTGAGCATGAAGAGGAGGGTCATGTCACTGTTGTTCGATCGGGACCCTCGCTCCCTCGCGAGATCGCGATCGAGCGATGACCATTTTTTTTCTATGTTTTGCGCAGGCTCCGCCCGCGCAAAACATAGAAGACCCTAAATCGTAATAGGGAGTTTGCGGGTCGAAAAAGAAAAACGAAAAAAAGGGGTCATTGCTCGATGGCGATTGAGCAAAAACACCCATTTCTTTTTTTTTTTCATTGCTTAAAAAACACCTTAGGTTTGCGAGACAAACACCTTCAAACCCAACCTCGAATTACGTTCGGGGTTGAGGGTTTTGTTTTTGCGCGGGCATCTGCTGGGCCCCGCGGTAGCGGGGCCCAACAGATTCCCTTTCAACGTATGGGGTGTCTCGGACCCCTCACTTAAACCCCACGCAAACCCCTCCCTTGAACAATCACAAACACCTCAAAAGTGGGGTTTGTGATTGTTTAAGGGACGTGATGATGTCATCAATCCGAAGTTGCATTTCATGTAGCGACGACATAGTGTTAGCGCGCTTTTTTGGATACGTCGTTGTTTTTCTTTGACCTATGGATTTATCAGTGTGAAAGTTAGAATTCGGTAGGTATGACATTATTAAAGAGTGGTTACTGGATGATACGGGGAAAATGTCGATTACCCCCTGTTTTGTCACCCTTGATCCTCATCCGCCCCTCCGTCGGAACAATAAGCCTCATCCGCCCCTATGTCGGAACGATAAGCCCCATTCGCCCCTCCGTCGGAGCGATAAGCCTCATCCGCCCCTCCGTCGGAGCGATAAGCCTGATCCGCCTCTCTGCCAGCACGATAAGCCTCATTCGCCCCTACCCATCAACAATAAGCCCCATATACCACTCGATCGGGTTTCGATGTAAAACCGTTGAAAATGATGGAAAATAAGCCTAATGTACCCAAGGTTTGTGATGTGATGCAACACTATCAGCAGAACGGAACCTTACCCTAGACACCGGCTGCCGAACGTACGTGCTTGGGTCTGCGTACAGGCTCGGTATGGTACCATTTCGGCACCTGCGTCTCCCTGCTGCGGTGTGCAGTCGGCCATACATGACGACTGATGCTTTACAAATACACTGCCCGTCGTGTCATTTGCGATGTCAAACCCGTACGTATGCTCTGCATGTATAACTGGTTTAATTGCAATGGACTACTACCTTCTCCTGTACTGAAGAGTACAATGAGCAAACCCTCTTGCGACATGTCCAATGTTCGAGATATGCGTCCTCTGCCACCGTTGAAGGGCTGGGGTGGCCGCCCTGAACCGGTGTACGGTCCTTGGGGAACCGTGATACCCCCCCCCCCCCCCCCCCCCCCCCCGCCCATGGATCACAGAACTGCGGTGGCTGAGTGGGCAAAAATAAAGCGCGCATGGGACTTCATCAACCCAAGTACACCCGAGGACCCATTCACCATGTGTTGGCAGTTGGGCATGAAAGCACCTCATGCTCGACCGTTGTTATGTCTACCCAATTGGGCGCCATGGATCTCGTTCTGGCCACTTCTATGGTCACGGTTGTGATTAACGTCATCGTTTACCTCATGTCTTTCCTGAATTTCATATCTATATGCAGGGCATCATGGAATAAATTTTTTCCATGAAAATGAACAATATACCACCCTTATCGTCATTATTAGTGTGCATAAAAGCAACGGAATTTCCTCTATTGTACACTATTTCTGGGAGTATTAAAGACCAATGTAGCAGTCAAATGAGGACATTATATGCGTACAATTCTACCGTTATACTGGATATTGTGGGGTGAAACACCTTGTACTTTCATCATCAATATGCCCACCTCACTGTTGTTATAGTCAGCAACATCATAAGTGAAATGTCACCTCTTCAGCAACGTATGGTAAGGTTGTATAGCAATGTGCCATCCTGAGTAGTACACTTCATGAACATGGTACCAATGAAATCATTTGTTACTTCATTAACATATCATGTACTTACTTCCCATGTGGTGGATGTGCAGCCTATAACAGACATTGTCATGTATTTTGCTTGTACGTGGTACGTGAAGGTTATCCCTATGAAAGAACGACATGGATTTCGGCTTGTTCTTATGATGTTGGAGGAGAAGAAGTCACTTCAACGCTATGAGCAGTGTTTACATCAGAAGCATTACGTTATGAACACTCAGAAGTACACTTGAACTGCTTCTGGCACTACTTGCTAATGAAAGAATGACATGGATTTCGGCTTGTTGTTATGATGTTGGAAGAGAAGCAGTCAGTTGAATGCTATGAACAGTCTTAACATCAGAAGCATTACCTTATGAACACTCAGAAGTACACTTCACGAACTTCTGGCACTACTTGCTAATGAAGTTGGCACTTGAAATGAACAACCTTGCACAAGGGAATTTGATTGAGTACAATCAATTCAGGAAATGTCAAACACTAAACACCATACACAGTGAACGTGGGATACGTAATTTCCTCGAAGACTTCACGACTCAATCCCCGGAGAAAATGAACAATGTCACAGACAGGACGCAGCTGCTCCCATGGCTGACAGTGCTCAGCATCGTAGAAGACCTCGACCTCAGTGTCTAAATCTTGGCAGCCATGTCTACTTCTCGGAACATACACACTACTGGCCCCCCTCCCCACATGCAATGAACTACTGTGTCTAAGCCTAACTCTGACCTTCTGCCTAACCCGAAATCCCCCTCTCCGGGTGAACTGGGAGCCGCCTCTCACTATGGTGTGCTCAATCTCCATAGTCCAGCAAACTTCATCCTGCACATGAACAAAAGCAAGTATTAGTCATGAAAAACACCCGTAAACTGATGACAATTCTTGCAAATTGTGAATAACAAGGCATGACGCCAAACAAAGCAACTACGTACCTCACTCCTCCTCCTCTGGCTCCTCCTCGTACATCTCCTGCCACTCTCTCTCCTCCTCATCCAACTGCTGGGTGTGCTCATCCTGCGTCACCGTGTCACCATCATCACCAAGAGGAGGGGAGTATGCACCAGAGTCATCACTTTCAGCACCAACATCATCATCATCCACTTCATCCCGGGGTGGAGCCTCGGGATCATACTCCACGTCACCACTGGCATACGCTGCAAGTGGAGCACCCACAGCTGTGGAGGCTGTTGCACGTGCCTCCAAGGCTGCTGCGGCCTGTGCAGCAGCAGCCTCTAGACGTCCATCGTATCCCCTTGCT
>SZWC01024528.1:13059-34524 GCA_023375785.1 Penium margaritaceum | reverse complement strand
TGCATGAAAGAGTGAATTAGTCCCACCAAAAAGATTTGAAAAATGTGATGTGCTACCTTATACACTAATGGCAGTTCCCATGTCCTTCTACTACCTGTTTCTATTGATGGGCACTCACATCACTACACTAGTGTTGAAACCATGTTCACTAAACCTTTTTTTAAAACAATAACCCATACATCTTCCTTAAAATTATTTTTACTCGGTTACTTTCTCTCTCTCTCTCTCTCTCTCTCTCTCTCTCTCTCTCTCTCTCTCTCTCTCTCTATCTCTCTCTCTCGCTCTCTTTCTCTCTCTCTATACATCTCTCCATCTCTCTATCTATTTATCTGTCTCTCTCCCTCTCTTTATTCTCAATAAGGAAAGTTATGAGAAAAAAATCATAAATGATTTGAAATTACATGCAAATTCAAGGAAATAATTCATCTTCCTGTGAAGTATCCCTTTCACATTCTTCATCTATGCACCCATTACATTTTGTTAGAACATTGTGGCTACCTACATCGATCATAATGTTGTAAAATATTTATCATCTTAAACCAATGCAAAACAAAATTTAAAGTTGGTAACAAAAACATGATTTCCAAATCCTTGTTTATGATTCATTCACAAAGCAGCGATGTATGTTGTAAACACTTCTCCACAAAATAAAAATTCCATGTTATCTTTTTTTGGTGATATAATGTTTATGAACAAAATGACATTTGAGTTAATCGTAAGCATTGTTAAACAAATTTAAGCCTTATTGCTATCAAATCTGATGTTTATTGAGTTGGTAACAATATAAACGTTTTTTTTCATCTACTCACATTATGGCTTTCCTCAATACAACATTATATGTAGATGTACAATTAAACATAATCCATTCACAATATCTTATGTAGTTACACTTTCTAATTTTTTGTTTAATTATTTACAAGGCACATTAAAAATGGAATTAGAGAAATATGCATTAATGACCGTGGTAAGCGTAGAGTTTTAGTACGCATTCAAAGTAGAGTTCAAGTATTTTTGACAAAATGTATGTTTCATACCATGTAATACTGATCAAACATGTCGTTATTCACTCAATTTTTATAGATGGTTTTGGCTACAATGCCCTACGTGGTGAATTTTATCTTCTTTGGATTGAGACAAAGTTCTCCTCCTAAAATAGATGGGGGCTTGGTTAAGATTTGCAGAAGGTGAATGGGTGAAACTGGACTGAATCCTGGAAGGGCAAGGCGTGGTTGGTGGAATCTAAAATATATGCAGGAATTTGTAGATCACATGGAGAAGTACATGAAGTATTCCCTGACCAAGCTATAGGGATGTAGCCACAAGTGCACACTTGTGGTCTTGCAGGGCGCCCGCCCTAGATGCCGTTAGAGTTAGTTTGGAAAACTAGAACGGGAGCTAACTACTTGTAGGGGCACAAGCTTATACTATAAAAGGCACAGGCCTTTGGAGGAGGTGCGTCCATAGGCACAAGCTTATAGTGTCAAAGGTTGTGGCTTGCAGAGTTAGAATCTAGAGGCATCAGAAGGAAACTGATGGTGACTGAAAAAATGTCAAGGCATTAATAGACTGAACAGACTGAGCCACTTAAGTAGTCCTGGGAGGCGTCGTAAGAGACTTTGGCGTTGTAGGTTGTAAGTAGATGCACAACGACCTGGGTGGTTACAGATTCACCCAAGCTTGCTAGAGAGTTACCTGGAACATGTAGGGTCACTGGCAGCTGAAAGGTTACCAGCAAATGAAGAGCCATTAAAGGTTGAAGATGCTTTGGTAAGTGAAGGGTCACCAACTGGTTGTAGGAGGTTGTAGTAGAGAGTTGACCAATGACCCTTCAGCTGGAAGCTAAAGGGTTATAGCCTCCAAGGACCTCCAAGTGCACCTCAAATGTTGTAAAGGCAGGGATTTGGACCTCTCCTACCTCCATTAAAGGTGGTGAATTTTCTATCCCTCTAACGTGGATAAATCAAACCACAAGAAGCATCTTGGCCGAATCTGGCCATGCAAACTAGATAAATTATAACAACCCCCTTGGTAGATGATGGCCGGTTTCGGAGAAGGTCCATGCAGAAATTGTAGGTGGGTCTCCACCTTGAAGATGCATGATGTAGTAGTCTTTTGTAAATGATACATCTTTCGTAATGGTCTTTGGATAAATGAAGTAGTACGTGAAAAAAATTTGGATGATGCAGAGATGGTGATAAGCAAAAGTATTGATAGATTTTGCACGACCACAAAGAAGGCTAGATAGACCTTGCTTTCGTGCTAGGACCTTGATGTGCCAGTCTTACCTTAAACAAAAAAGCAAAAGGCAAAGTGTGGAAGCTATATTGTTTTTTTGGAGTTTGTAATTGTATCAAGAAAACACAAAGTACATGTATAACAACTCTATGTACGAGTTTCACAACAGCATTTGAACAGGAAAGCTCTCACTCTAATCTTGGCCTAAACTAGGCGCAACTTCTTGCCAGGCATCTAGCCGTGTAGTACAAGTCTTGGCATGTCTTGTAAGATGACAGGCCTCCAGGGGGTCAGGGCGCCTCTTAGCTAAGCATGTAGTGTTGCAAGGCTCACTGGGTCCACAGAGGCGATCTTCATTACATGGCACACTCTTGGAGTTGATGGTGGTAGTAGTCAATGAGTTACACTGGATTGGTGAGATAAGATGTGACGGCTACTAGCCCCTCCTTTCATACTGCTACGCTTGGGGAGTCTAGTCCTTTCTTCACCCTTGTAGGTAGTAGTCTCTACGGCACCACCTGCTGATGCAGGCAAACGACATCCAGCATTGGACGACGCGTTGATGATACAATAACTTATTGACGAGGTCATGTACATGCTCAAACTACCTCCGTGCTACCTGTAGAATGTGATGCGCACACCTCATAGGGTTGCATCCTCCAACCTGCCTTGCCTGAGACTGTTGTTGAGCTATCCAATGTAGGTGAAAAAACCAAGGTGGTCACTCCTCTTTTGGACTTTCCAACGTCGTTATGTACAATCCCAGTCGTGATCTAAACACTAGCAAGATTATTCAAGGAATCAACTGGCCTCAACAGTAAGAGACTACCAAGTGAAATTTTCTCGACAAGTTAGAGAAAAAGTTATAACTTCTTCTATGAACCTTTAAATAAAGAATTGACTATGCAAGCCTGTAGCATAAATCTAACATAATTATCGCTTCATGCCAACACTCCCCCTTGAATAGTGTGCTGGTGATGATAGGCACATTGTCGATTTCACTCAGAGGTGAAGAATTCAATGATTACTTTAGTAGTTCTAAGATTTGGTTTGATGAGAGGGATGTTTACTTCTTCGTTAGAAGCTCAAGCTCAGAGATGATAATTGGTTAGTTTATCGGACGGAAGAAAAGTTTTCTGACCCTGATCTCAGCCTCAAGGTGCTCATAGAGCGTAGTTTAGGTCTCCTTGGGCTCTTGTCCTGGCTTCAACAGTGGTCCAAAACATTCCACGTGGTGTGGAGCATTTCCTAGTGTCATTTTTGCAACTTCTGGCTCCTTGATTTTCACTCCCTCTTGTGGAGTTTCTAATGCCATCGGTAATGCCTTTGAATTTCCACCTCTGACAAGGTTGTCAAGGGAATCCTTATCACCCTTCTCAAAAATCCGTCCCCTTGGTGGAAAGTTTAAGAAAATAGCTGTCCTGCCTTGGAAGCGTTGCAAACGAGCAGGCACGATGGGACTTAAGGCCAAAATATAATTTATGGCCTGCTCCATGTTTGGAGGACGAGTAGGAAGGGTTACTGTTGCTCCCATGTTGTGTAGTGTATCGTTTTGGAGAGCATTGTTGTAAGTTGAGGCCATTCCTACAATTTGCTTGATTCCCTTTGCCGTTGGAGGACGACCTGTGGCCGTATCATTCTCCTCAGAAGGCGTTTTCTTACTCAAGAGTTCGTCCCTGAAAGAGAGAACGCCAGGCAGATGTATCTTGGTCGAGCCTTTATGCAAAGCAAATTCTTTCTTCTCGCGTAAGTGGTCTCCAGCGCTCAGAGAGGTGCCAAAATGGTTATTTTGGCTTGTAGTGCCGCCAACAGGCTCTCCTCCTCTGGTTCCTTCCCCAGTTGGTCTAGGAATGGTGGAGATGGATACGGTGGCCGATCCTTGACTCGCGAGTGGCAAGCAACTCGTTGCTGTTGTTGCTTTGCATGTCGTTGCCCGAGTTTTCTTACTACCGCCTCGCTCTCTCTCCCTCATGCGACCTCCTCCACCATCTCACAATTGACCGTTTCCATCGGTCTGGGCAAGAGCATTTTTTAAGTTTGCAGCCGCGCTGTCTCTTTGTGGTAGCAATGGGCACCTTTTGGCAAGGTGAGTTGCTGCCGTCCCCATGCCCCCTTTGGCAGGTTTCTTCGCTGTGCAATAAAGTGAAGTCTTTTCTATCTTCTTTTCCTTTTTTTCTTTTCCCTTTTTTTCTTGTGGTGATGTTGTAGGTGGTTACCACGCGGCTTCCAGATCGGAACCTTGCGAGGTCATGTCTGTTTACTTTGCTCGCTTGCATGAGGGAAATGTCGCTTGCGCGAGCGAGCGAGCTTGGGTTGCAAGCCCGCGGTCGAGTTCTAAAGCTACTGCTCAGCGGCCGCATCATGCATTTGTCGCGTGACGACGTCGTGGGCTTGTGTTGACATTGTCGTCTTCCGCGACAACTAGCCACAGCAAGAGAGTGGTGTGTAGGATTTTTGTAAAACCTGCTTTGATGAGACTTGCAACGACAAAACGTTCACTGAAAAACTTCCAGTTGCGGGTGCTTGCTAAAGATGATGATTTGGAAGCTGTGGAAGACAGATTTATGCTAAAACCAGGTGCTCCTTTGTGGACAAAGAGCTACGAGGCTAAGGTTTGATTGTCGCGAATGTCGAGGAAATTGGTGCATAAAAGATTTGATATCTGGGTTATTTCTTAAGTTCCTCACCACCAAACTCTGAAATGCAAAACTTGTTACCTTTTGCTGTGTTGAACTCTGCACTTGCATTGGTGTCGTGTAGTGGTTGGGATGCAAGACAACATCATGTTGAGGTGTGCAGTTAGTGAGAACATGCACTGTGTCCCCTCTCCCCTTGTCAGCTGTATGTGGTACTCCGCATTCTCCATAAACCATAAAGCATCCGAGCAGGTTGCCACTCATTTTCACCGTCATGGTGAGGGTAAAAATCTTTGACTTCCGCGTGCCAGAGAGCTCGGTGTGGTTTTGCCGGTATTGCAAGGGCATGTTTGAGGTGAGTCCCCACTGGACAAGGCATGGATTGAAAATTCCTTTTAGAACTGTCTTGGTTAGGAAGACCGCTGCTTGCCCAAAGCGAGGCATGTGTACAAGCCGCACAATGCCATCAACAACCTTTGATTGGATCCAGTGGGTGCATATCTTCATGTGTTTCGTACGTCCTTGGAATTTTGTGGTGTTTGCGAGGTCTATTGCAGACTTGTTGTCGACGTAGATTTCGGTGGGCTTCTCTTGCCCAAATCCGATGTCGTAAAGGAGGTTGTGTAAGTAGGTCACCTCTTGTGTTGCTTATGTTTCTGCCACGCACTCAGCATCAGCAAAGCGGAATGTGATAATGTTTTTCCACTTGCTTGACCATGAGATTGCAGCTCCTTTAAGAAGGTACACAAAGTGGATAGTGCTCCGCCGGTCCTCCTCTATGCCTCTGAAATCTGCATTAATGACGCACTTGAGCTCTAGGTCCTTCGAGGTGCCGAAGCGGAGTGCTGTGTCTTTTGTGGCACTCATGTACATAAGGGCTTAATCGAGCTCCTTACAAGCCTGCATTGTGCATGTCTCACTCCCACGTGCAAGGTTCCCCACAGCTTGCTGTAGGTGCGGTCGAGTTCAACTTGCAGAGCGCATGAGGGACCCCACTCTGCTGCGGTAGTTGATCTCACTCCTTTTCCTTTGTCCCTTATGCATCAACTACTACTGGCTTAAGGGTTTTGGTACACATTGATTAGGTACATCAAAACGTCCAAAGAACTTTGTGTAGGAGGTCTCTTCGCTGAACTCCATGATATGCAAGTCGTGGTTGCGCTTAGTATTCATGCCAAGGTAAAACTTAAAGGATGGCATGAGCCTGATGTTCACCTCTTTGGCCTTTCCTTTAGCCGTTTCTTTGATGAACAGTGCAAATGGGCCGATGATGAAGATGTCATCCACGTACACAAGGGCATAACAGTTTGGGATATTGTCGGTTACATGTCACTGAAGAAAGTGACGGTCGTTGTAGGCAGATGGTAAAAAATTCAAGTTCTCTAGAAGTTCTTGCAACTTCCTGTACCAAAGGATTAGTCTGTGTTTCAACCATTATGGGCTCTTCACCTACTTGCACGGACATCCACTGCCATCATCATACCCTTCAAGCTTCCTCATGAATACCGTTGTATCCATTTCTCCATGTTGGAAGGTTTTCTATGATGTCAAGCTATTGCACAACGTAGTCCTTAACTGCTACAATGGCAAGCATTATACGTGCTTTTGTGTGGCGGCTTACATGTGCATATGTTTCAAAGAAGTCCTTTCCTTCCACCAATGTAAAGCCTTTCGCAACAAGTGCAAATTTGAACTTATCAATGCTTCTGTCAGCCTTGGTCTTGATGCAATAAGCCCACTTAACCCCCAAAAATCGTGCATGCGATGATAGTTCAGTGAGTTCCCCCATTACCTGCTCCATCAAATTGTTGTACTCTGCCTGAATTGCTGCTTTCCACTCTGTTGCATTCTCACCACTTAGAGCTTCTTCTAATCCCTTTGGCTCTGGTGGAAGTTCCTTTAATGGGCGTGAAACAAGTGCAGCAAGGTGTTTTGTGGAGAATTAAACAAGGACGACTTCCTCCTTCTTGAACACTAAACACGTAGTTATGGCAAGGTTGTGTTCCTACTTATCATCTTCATGCATTTGCTCCATTTGATATTGAAGGAGGCATGTGAAACGTGAATTGTTCACAGTGAGTGGAGGCTAAACCTTCCTCGACGGTTGCAAACCATCTTGCATGCCCACCGTCTCGGCTTCATCATGCCATACATTAACCGATTTAACGTCCAGGGTAGTTTTTTCAAGGAGGTGAGTGCGCAAGGGCACATGCGCGCGCACCGCCACATTAACCGCCTCATCCAGATTTGAATGGGTGAGTGAATGTGCTTCTCCTTCTGATTCAACTAGGGAATCAACATGGGAGTCGTAGAAAGTTTGTAGAAGATCGGGGGCCGTTTTCTATTTGACCCTGCATACTGTGCGTGTTAGATTCTAAAAACATATTGTAACGCGACTGATGATGGTGTGTTGTGAGTCCATTTTGATGAACCCTATCCTTTCACGCTGGATGCTTGCCCCATGAACAAGCCTCAAGACACCTTGTCTTTCAGCTTCCTCCTTCACTCCTATGGCACGTGAACAAGTGCCATGCAACCAAAAGTTTGCAACCCTTTGATGTCTTGCTTATCACCATGCCATGCTTGAAATGGAGTAATGTCAGGGAGTGTTGTGTGAGGTACACAGTTGCATACCCAAACAGCACGCTTGAGCGCATATGGCCACCAGTTGGTGTCAAGCTGTGCGCCAAGGAGCATTGAATTGAGCGTCTCTTACATCGTGCGATTTGCAAGTTCATCAACAACATTCTGATGCGGTGTGTATGGCATTGAAAACTTGTGCATGATGCCCATTTCTTCAAGACAAGACATCAATTCATGACTTTGCTTCTTGTTGCTCTATCTCTACGCCATGGCCAGCCACTTGAAGAAGTGTGTTAATGCTTTGTCAAGTGTCTTGAGGGCATAGTACCAAGTGGAGGAAGTCGCGTAATCGATAAAAAAGAAAAATTACCGATGACCTAAGTTCATTTCTCCTGGTGGAAGCGGTCCACAAATGATTGTGTGGACCAACTTAGGCTTGTCGGTAATATCACACTTGTTGGCAAAAGGGAACACTTGATGTGGCAGTTTGGCCTTTACACAATCCTCACAAGGATCTGCAGGTTCCTTCTTGTCGTAGTTCTTGATGTCAAGTCCATCAACTTGTTGTTGCTTCTTCATTGTCTCGGCTTCTTGATTACAGATGTGGCAGAGTCTCTTGTGCCACTCTGAGATATCTACATGATAACATTGGTGTAGACTAGGTGCCAAGAAGGGATCAACTTTAGTTCCCGTTGTAAGAGGGCTAAACTCAAGCCCCATCATGCCAAATGGAAGGAGAATTAATTCCACAAACACTTCCCCTTCAGTGTTTGGTACGGTGACATTGTTGTTGTTGCTCACAATGTGAGATCCCCTCTTCATCAACTACAAGAGTGATAGTAAGTTGAAGGCAATTTTAGGGATGTAGAGAACATCTTCAAGCTTTGCCTAAGCTCCGTCGTAGCATGTCTCTACCACCTTGCCTTTTCCCAACATTAAGACTTGCTTATTGTTGGTGACTGTCATAAAGTCCTTTGTGCTAAGCTCATGGTCCTCGAGACAAGACTTGTCAAATGTGATGTGTGATGTGTCATGGCTATGGGCCTTGTGTTCTCCAAATGGTTAAACAGGATAACTTTCATTACATTGGTTGGGCATGCATGGGAAACTACTACATGGTTATGGCTGCTTATAGTTGGACAGGTGGTACTCTTGTTGTGGTAACTAATGTTGCTGTTGCTGGTGGTATAGGTTTGGCCATATAGGCCTGTGGCTTAAGCATGGGGTGAGCCTGCTGGTATGAGGCCATAGGTGGGACCGAAGGCATCCCTTGAGATTGTGCTATGAATTTTTGTGGCACTCCTCCATTTGCAAGTGTTCCTGTCTGCACCTAATGGGGGTTAGCTGGTTGCATGACTGGTGGAGGACTTGCGTGAGGTAGATGAGCAGATGATGCTTGTGACGGCTATTGCCACTGCATAAACTGCTGCAGTTGTAGTTGTTGTTCTTAATGCATCATGTGTTGATGCATCTGTTGTTTTTATTATTGAGTCAAAGTCAGTTGCTCCTGAAGCTGAGCATTTTTACCGCCAAGGTTGCATGTGAGTGCTGCAACTATTACGTGTGTGAATCTTGAGCAGCACGAGTGAGTTGCTCTTATTACAGAAGAAGCTCCTATGCTGCAAGCTGTTGTCTCATTGCCTCCCTTACCTACACCAAAACGTGTCGCACAAATGCTTCCTGCTACACCATTTGTTGTGGTTGCTCCGCCAAGCATTGTGCCACTATTGCTCAGCGTTGTGCATCATGTGCATGGCGCCCTTACTGTTGACCCATGTGTAAGCCATGTATTACAAATTCATTCTCAAGGGGAGGTGTTCCTCCCCCTTCATCTTCAGGTTCCATGCCATTCATGGACACCTCTTTGGTTGTGAAATGTGCAGGTTGAACTGCAAGACAAATACGACAACCTTGATGCTACCGTCCACTTGTACATAAATGGTGGATGTCGTCTCCACCAGTTACAACAACTACTATTCTGCCAATCTTGGTATTCTAGCTAGAAGAACAACCTTGCTCCAATACCGTGATAGATTTTTCACAACCATAGCAAAGGCTTGATGCATCTTTTTTTTGTGTTAGGACCTTGATGTGCCAAGCATAACTTGTACAAAATGCAAAAGGCACAATGCGGAAGCTATTTTTTTAAGTTTGTGATTGTATTAAGAAAGGACAAGTTTTATGTATAATAGCTCTATGTACAGGTCTCACATCAGCATATGAACAGCAAAGCTTTGACTTTGGTCCTGGCCCAAACTGAGCGCAATGTCTTGCAAGGCTTCTAGTGGTGTAGCAAGAGTCTTGGCGTGTCTTGTAGGATGACAGGCCTTCAGGAAGTCATGGTACCTCCTAGTGAAGTGAGCAGTGTTGCCAGGCTCACTCAATGGACCGAGGCAGTATTCACCACATGGCAGACTTGCAAAGTTGATGGCGGTAGCAGTCAGTGAATTGTACTCGATTGCTGAGATCAGATGTGATGCCTACCAGCCACTCCTTTTATATTTCTTGGCTTGGAGGAGTCAAGTCCCTTCTGCTCCCTTGTAAGTAGAAGTCTCAATGGCACCACCTGATGATGTGGTAAGGTGTCATCTAGCATTGAATGACGCGTTGATGATGTAGTAACTCATTTACGAGGTCTTCTACTAACTCAGACAACCTCGGTGCTACCTTCATGATGTCATGCACACACCTTGTAGGGTTGCATCCTCCAACCTACCTTGTCTGAGAATGTTGTTTAGTTCTCCAACAAAGGTGAGAAAATCGAGGTGGTCAGTCTTCTCTTGGACTTTCAAACATAGTCATGTACGCTCCCAAGACGTGATTAGAACACTTTTGAGATTATTAAAGGAATAAAGTGGCTTGTGTAGAAGAAAATTCTAAAGTGGAATTTTCCCTACAAGTGACAGAAAACATCAACAACTTCATGTGAGAACCTCTGAATCAAGAATGGTCAATGTCTGCATGTAGCATAAATCCAGCACAATTATCACTTCACGCCAACATGTAGTAATGCTGAGGGCGTCACGCAAATTATCGCTTTTTGTTTTTTTTTGGTTTGGTGCTAGAAAGTCTGCAAATGTTGTGAGCGAGCATTTGCTCGCTCCTCCCACCCTCCTTTTTCATTATCCGTGAATGCTACGCTCCTCGCAACATTTGTGTGAAAGTGGGAGGGTCACAGTTTCCATAGAAACTCCAAGGAAGCGGGAGGGACGCGACCTCGCTTGAGCGAGGCTTGAGCGATCGGTCGACCGGTCGCAAGCGAGTGGGCGGTCCAGTGACGCCGTCAATCCCTGGTCTATTGCTGGCCGCTGGTTGCTCACAACTATTAGATGAACCGCGATTGTTAAGGGGGAGGTTTGCGCAAACTCCCCGCCGACCACAAAAGTCGAAGATTGCATCGCTGGGAGGTTTCGGTCCCATAACGGCGCAAATGATTGGGAAGTTAACAAGAACGCCTCTGTCATAGGAGAAGAATCTCTAGAGTTGATATGAAGTTGACAAAACTGTTTGAGGCGGTTTTTTTTTTCATGCCGTTTTTTTAGGATGGAGGTGGGAGTCGCCTAAATCCTCGTACGTAGCGGATATCAGAGATCCCACTTCCACTCAAGGAGCACTTAGAGGGTTAGTATAAGTCCTTCAAGGCCACTATAAAATCCATAGAATCTGGTTTTTGAAAGGCATTAGTCTGTAGTGTGGCCTTGAGGCTTGTGAGTCCAAAAACTTGAAGATACAATATTCTATTGCAGGCGCCATGATGAGATGGAGCGATCCTCGTCATCCGATGTAAGGTAGAGTGATGTGACCAAAGAAAACATTTTTTACGATATAGAGATCAAGAAAAATTCTCCATCAACTACTGCAACACAAGGAAGACCTTTCAAGGCACCATTGATGTATGATATTCCACTGTCAAATTTTGCCGGCGTTCAATTTGATCATGACGATTGCTAGAGGCATGAAGTTATGGACGCCGCAAGGTAGGAAAATATTTTCTTGCTTTCTCATTTACTTCTTGTGCTCCTAGAAGAGATTCCAATTGTAGAGGTGGCACTAAAGATCATAACAAAGATAGAAATTTCAACTTATGTGGCACCAATCGATGGAACTACGACGAAGCCTTCATACGAGTTCCTGGACATGGGTATTCCTACTCTACGACCGAGCGTGACATGAGGAAGGCGTCGTTCTTGTTTTCATTCTATGAAGACAATGTTGCGACAAGCGCTGTGATTTTGGTTGAGGATCACACAAATGATAACACTGCTTGTTTTGTGCCTCGTGGGCACATCGCTCTGCAGTGGACACGGCCTCGGCGGCAAAGGCACCTTGAGATTTTTCGATTGGAGAGGGATCGTACCATGGAAGTCATGTGTTCCGTCTTGTAGTGGTGCCGCCCAAAATCTTTGCTAGCGATATCAATTGGCAAACAAGTGAGTTATGCTTCAATGCATTGAATAGTTACGCCATCACTAGCTACGTCAGCTAGTCTTGAAATATCTTTTGTAGTGATGTCTGTTACATTGAAGGACGTTTTGTAAAATGTTGTAGCAATGTTTGCTACCATAATGGAGACATCTGTTGCAAATCCAGCTTCATCCGCTGACATAATGTAAAGTTTTGCAACCATGTCTAGAGCAGATGCAAACAAATTTGCAAGTGCTTTAGTTGGATGTGTGTAGAATTTTGCAGTCGTGTCTGCTACTATTGCTTACCAACTTGCTGCCACTAAAGCTTTGTCATTAGGCAATGGTAGAGTGTTATATTCGTGTCGAATGCCATTGTAGAAAAATCTTCTATCACTCCACTCTTGTTAGTTGGCAATGTGTACAGTGTTGCAACCATGTCTGCTGCCGTTATGAAAGCATTTGTTATTGCTCCACCTTTGTCCGTTGGCAATGTGTAAAGTGTGTAGCCGTATACTATGTCATTACACACACATTTTCTACTGTTCTAGCTTCATGAGCTGGCATAATGCAGAGTGTTGTAGCCATGTCCAGTGTCGTTGCCGACAAATTTGCTGCCATTGCAGCACATCCAGGTTTGTCAACTGAATTCTTGTAGAATTTTGGAATCGTGTCCGCTGGCGTTGCGCACACATCTGCTGTTGCTTTAGCGTCCTCACTTGGCAGTGTGTAGAATTTTGTAGCCTTGTACGATGACTTTGCAGACACATCTACTGCCATCCAAGCTTCGTTAGTAGGCAATGTGTAATGTGTTGTAGTTGTGTCCGCTCCCGTTACGGACATATCTACTTACACTCTAGCTTCGTCAGCTTGTAGTGTGAAGAGTTGTACTCCCATGTCCATTGTCGTTGTGGACAAATCTGTTGTGGATCCAACTTCATCAGCTGACATTTTGTTGAGTGTTGTAGTTGTGTTTTCTACCTTTGTAGAATGACATGTAGGTTTTCTAGCTTTGTTAGCTTGTGCTATGTAAGATAGAGTACGTAAATCTACTACGTGTGCTTACCATATGACTTGTTTGTGCAGAGGTTTAATAAAAGCATCAAGCTTGAGGTGGAGATCCTTGAGCTGCTAGTCAAAAATGCAAGTGAGGAGATGTTCTCTGTCTACAGCATTTCCCATGAGGGTAGGCTTGTGGTCAAAGCCTGTAGTGGAACACGTTAGAATTGTGTAACCACGTCCACATTGTATATGTCTTCTACGTTGCTTTCTATGATGTTGCGCCTGTGGTGGAGACTTTCTGGTCTTCAAAGGTCCTTACCGTGCTTTGATACCATGTTGAGATTTGTGGAAGGTGAATGGGTGAAATTGGTTTAACATCTAGAACGGCAAGTTGTGGTCCGTGGAGAAGTACGTGAAGAGTTCTTTGAACAAGCTGAAAGGATGTTGCCATAAGTGTAGACTTGCGGATCCGAAGGGCGCCCACCTTGGATTCCGTTACAGTTAGTTTAGAAAACGAGACTTGGAGTAGATTACTTGTAGGGGCACTAGCTTACACTCAAAAGGCACTGGCCTTTGTAGGAGTTACGTCCATAGGCACAAGCTCATAGTGTCATAGGCTGTGGCTTAGAGAGGTAGAGTCTGGAGGCACTGAAAGGAATCTGATGGTGACTGAAGGAAAGTTAAGCCATTCATAGACTGAACAGACCAAGCCGCTTAAGTAATCCTGAGAGGGCCTCTTAGGAGGCTCTGGCCTTGGAGTTTGTAGATAGTTGTATAACCACCTAGGTGGTTACATATGCACCAAGGTTAGCTGAAGAGTCACCTTGAAGATGAAGGATCACTGGCAGCTGAAAGCTCACTAGTAGCTGAAGATCCACTAAAGGTTGATGATGCTTTGGCAACTGAAGGGTCACCTAGAGGTTGTAAGAGGTTGAACTAAGGGGTTGACCAAGAACCCTTTCATTGGAAGTTCATGGGTTATAGTCTCTAAGGGCCTCCAAGTGCACCTCAGATGTTGTAAAGGCAGGGATTTGAACTTCGCCTCGCTCAATTTAAGGAGGTGAATTTTCGATCTCTCTATCGTGGATGAAAAGTATGACAAGATGCATTTTCACCAAACTCGGCCATGAAAACTGAGTAAATCACAACAATATGTGGATGTACAATGAAGTATAATATATTAAAAACCTCTTTTGTATTTGCGCTTTGCAATTTGTCATTTAATCATTTATGAGACGCTCAAAAGTTGAACAAGAGAAACATTCAATAATGACCTTGGAAAGCGTAGAGTTTTAGTAGCATATAAAGTATAGTTAAAGTCTTTTGGACAAAAATTATGTTTCATACCATGCTATACTGATCAAACATGTCGCAATTCACCCAGTTTTCATGGATGGGTTTGGGTACAATGCCTTGTGTGGTGCATTTCATCTTCTTTGGATTGAGAGAAAATTCTTTTACTAAAATAGATGGGGGCTTGGTTGCGATCATAACTTTATGATGTCTAAGGTGCCTTTTTGGAAATAATGAGGCTATGACCCTCCCATGTTCGGTTGAAGGGTTGTTGGCCAAGAAAAGACTACATCCTCTTATTTCTTGATGATATCTGAGTTACTCTTGCCTATTCATCTTTCAGATGACTTTTTAGTAGGCTTAGGTGGGTTTCGTTTTACCCACATGGCTATGCAAGTGCCTCCAACCTAGAAGGTAAGAACTTCTAATTAAAGGGGCTTAGATTACTCATGGCTAACATCCCTTTAGGTTGCTGATTTTTATTCACATTTCTATTCATGTCTCGTTAGTAGAAGTTTATAAGCCCTAGCCTTTTACCGTTCACGTGAGTGGCTTAGGAAGAATGTTTAACAAAGGCTTACATGTTCTTCACTACAAGATTGACTTTGTAAGAAATCTGCCCCAGGTTTGTTCATCCAGAATGATTCTCAAGATATTAAGTGTTGGCGCTCCATATGTTGAGATGTTTACGCGTATGGTTGCATCCTTATAGCTGGTTTAACGAACGTATCATGTACATTCACATGTGATCTATATATGCGTAGAAATACTTCGGATTGCAACATCCATGCCTTTCTCTCAAATTTTTGTAGAAATTGATCCATAAAAAACCTTAATAATACATATTGAGGTTTCCTTGGATGTGATGTTTTGTTATTTTAAGTTTAGTTCAAACTTTATTCTGAAAACTATTTTTGCCTAAGAAAATCTTGAATGAGAGATTTGGCATTTGTGAGACAAAAAAGTGAGATCTTTTGATTTCTTCTCAATTATGTTCAAAACAATCCATAAAGGCCAATTAGGTACTTTCACTTGTTTCTTTTACGATGATGATCCTTCGACAAGATCTATCTGGAACATTCATTCTAAGAATGCAAGAGTCTTCACGTGAAGTTGACATTTCAAAGTTGGTTAAGAAGATTTCGTGCCTACATTTTTTTATTGAGCCAAGGAAGTGGTATTTCAAGGAAAAATTAAAAACATAATTTAAGAAGCAAAAATAAGTACATGTATGAGCGAAGAAGATTAGAATGCACATAACAAAACCACTCAGGATGCACTTAATTTCTAATGTAAAGGAAATTATTTTTTAGTAAAATCAATAGAATTGTTATGCAAAATTGATTTGAAAGATAATTCGGTTGATGATTTTATAGTGTGGCATCATTCATGGGCGAGGAGACATGTTTTGAAGTAGGGACAAATGTTTATTCCAAGGATTTCAAGAATAAGTTAATAGGAAAATCATTTGATCTTCCAATTTAATTATTGTTTAAGCACATGCAAGAGTGGGGAAAAAAAAGTTAAAAATGAAGTGTAACTCTAAAAAATATTTATTTTTACATGTTTGTTATTGAACTAGGTGTATTACGTTGGTGGGGTTTAGCTTATAGCGAGTCATAACATGTTGTTATGAAAACTTGGGTGTGAGTTAAAGAAATAGGCAAATTGTAAGTTAGGTCTCAAGAACATCAACGAAAGGTGGTGAGGAGGTCAAGGAGGAATGCGAATTTGAGATATAAAACTTTTCATAATGATTTTATGCTTGGAGTTGATTTTTTCTTGGATTTTATTTCTTTGAAACGTACTCAAGGAATCCACTGTATTTTTAAGTAAGATCAGAATACTATCATGAAGATTCATCAGTTTGAGCTTTTTGGGATCATGCAAATATTAAACAATATAGATTTTAGTTTTTGGTTTGTTTTCTACACTATTTAACTTGAATGTATGTTCTAATTAAAGTATACAATGTTTTTGTAAAGAATGTTTTATATTAATTCATGCACATTTATGAATCCCTTTTTCCAATCATTAAAGTTGTTTGCCAGTTTTACACATATAAGAAATTGAATATTACCTTTATGCATAAGAAAATATGCACACCAAGCTCTCATTATAGGTTTTTATGTCTTATACATTTTGAAATCTCTCTTAGGTAATAATGAACTGATTTTGATTCTTGTTGTCGTGCAAATCAACTCCTTATTAATTGTTTCTGAATTGTTTGGACATAGTGCGGGTAGGTAGGGTTATTGTGGTTGTAAATACGTTCATGTTTTAGGATTTGTTCATGAAGAAAATAGTTTCTTGCGTGTGCACTTGGGAATGAGTATGATCCAGAAGATATTATTGTGATTTTTTCCCCATTTTTTGTGTTGAGTGTCTTCTTGGTATTAGCGATTGATGGCATTGTCATGAAGTGAAGCGCATACATTTTACCTTACTTTATTTATTCTTTTTACTGCTTTATTTTGGGATCTTCCTTAAAAAAACTGGGAATTGTGTTTAGTATGTAAAATGTTATTATGAGTTTACTGGAAGTTGAAAAAAATATTTTAAAGAGAACAAAGATTTTGAATGGCCCTTTTATGTAGAAAAATATAGATTTTGTGAATTGCGTCCATTTTTCTTTATGTTGAACATTCATATTTTTTGTAAAGGTAAAGAAGTATCATGTTTTTATGTTTCTCTTGCTATGATGATCAATTTCATAGAAATAGATAATGTTCAGGATTTGGCCTCTGAGTTAATGCTTACGGATTTGTGAGTTTCCTCTTGTCGTTTTGCACATTATGCATTCTACGTTCATGCCTTTTTCACTTTTAGGGGGTTGAGGTTTGCTTTGTTTTTGAGAAAGTTACGTGAATGCCGGCTCTGGCATGTACAAAGGGCAGATGGAATTGTTTCAGGGATGTGCTTCAAGACAAATTTCCTACAGCTCCCAGTTTTTAACTGTGTCCTACCTTCAAATTCTTGTCCATGTTTTGTGTTTTTTTCTTTCTTTGAGCATCCGCGCTCTGCTGAGTCAGTTCTTCTGGTCCTCCGCTGTACCTGCGCTGGAAGAGGAAGAGTAAATCTTGCTTCTTCGTATCCATTTACCGGGTTGGAGCATGAGGGAGGAAAATGTGGCGGTAGAAGATTTAATATTCATCTCGTCTGATTTTTATTCTGTTCGTTTTTGTCGATGGTTTTCACCTCCGTAGGTGCATGCGCGATCGCATTTGCGTCCCATCGCAATATTCAAGGTGCTGAAAGATTTTAGTGTTTCGTAACTCAATCCCCGCAAACCCGTGACGCAGTGAATCTAGGAGCTTGTTAACCGAAAAGCCGGAGTAGTTTATGCTAGGAATATCGGATTCGACTTCTACTTAAAAAAAACGCATAGCCCCATTCACATCATTCATCGACCCACACGCTCCACAGTTGTCACGCCTCGTGTACGGTCTGTTGAGACGCAACATCAGAGAAGTGGCGTCCTAGAGAAAAAAAATTGCGGATCAACTTACAAATCCTTCAAGACGAAGGCCATTGACATTGGAGTAAAAATGCAGGACTCTGACGACTAAACTCTAACGAACAGACTCTGAAAATATGTAGTTTGTGATCGCAAATCACATATTTTCTTTCAGACATGCCCTGAAACTTTCAGGGCTGCGACGAACTACGCGTGATTATCTCTCGATTGCTTCGACGAGGAGAACAGCGCACTAACTGTAACTTTCATGGCAAAAACATCACGAAGGAAGCTTCATTCTTGAAATATCTTCAAACAATTAAAACGTGAAAATGAGTGTCTCGTGTCGTGGTAATTTCGTATGGCAATATCGAATCCTCACAACTGTCGCGACATAAACCTCGGAACAGACGCCTTCGAGCTTCCCTCTTCCGACAAGTGAAAACTGGCAATATTGAAAACACCCATTAATGCTCCTTCCTCAGCCATAAAAATTAGGCTCGCGATTGGCCTGCAAGGTGGCAGCTACAACGGCCGCACCTGCCCAGGAATGAGAGCGACGATGTAGCTCTTGTCCTGCATTCCTGTTGTCACTAAGGCGGTGCGGGGCGCTCCTGAGCAATGCGGCGCGTGCTACCGGCGGCTTATCGCGCGCCGCCGCCCCCTGTTCCGAATCTGCTCGAGAATGTTAGAACGCCGGGCACAGCTTCTTTGACCACCAACGCCACACCAGCGGTGCGAAGCGCTCTCCAAGGTCACGCCTCATCCCAGTCCTTCCCTCACCGGACAATCCTTGCGCCTCGCATGCTGGCTTCTCACTCACTCCCTGCCGCCCATCCCACTCCCGTCAACCACCTCTCGCCTGTTGACGTGTCACTCTGACACCTCATATCCAGTTCTCCACGCCTCGCTGTGCATCCCATCGACTGAGGACGTCCTCTGCTGCGGAGCCGCGCCAGCTTGGATGCGGCTCGCCGGAGTGAATTAAAAATGAAGCCGCTCATACTTTCTGGCCTTGAAGCCGCTCGTCCGGCGACGCTCAAGTCGTGCGGTCCCGGAAACTCAAAGTCTGCCACAGCAGACCTGACGCTCGAATTGATGTCCGATGCTGGCCATTGTGCATCTGGCGAATCACATAGCAGCAAGGCAGGAGGACGGCGCCTGCCGAAACCCGGGTCAAGGAGCTTCCGATCAAAGCGACAGCTGATCAAGCGGTCTCCAGCCTAGATTGCTAACTCTTTCTCTCTCTCCCTCTCTGAGCAAACTTGGGCGTGACTCACACCGTGTGAGTGAGAGAGTGCTCAACTGAGCGTAGCCCAAAGCCCACAATGGCGTGTGCGGCAGCAACCACTCGAGATCATGTGCCCTTCCTTTCCAAGCCTCCTGATACTAGGCCTCAGCTGTTGGATGGCCGCCACGTGGCTCTAGACCACTGCATCGACGACGGACAAGCGCCGCAGCATTGCGGTACCTTGGACCACATTTCGTACAAGCCGGGCAGGTTCCAACGGTCCAGTTCACAACCCGTCGGCCGCTTCTCCCTTGAAGAGCCAGAAGTACCCACCGAGGGAGCGGCAGCAGCAGCATCGTCATCAGCAGCAACAGCATCAGCAGCAGCAGCAGCAGCAGCAGCAGCAGCACAAGCACCGGCAGCGACACTGGGATTAGCATCGCCAGTAGCAGGAGCACCAGCAGTAACAGCACCAGAAACAGCAGCATTAGCAGAAGGAACAAGAGCCGGAGCTGTACCAACAGCAGCAGCAGCAGCGACAACAGCGGGCGAAGGGGGAGCTCTCAAAGCAGCGGCAGCAGCAGCAGCAGCAGTGCTAGAGTCGGTTGACATGAAGCTCCTAGAGGCGCGNCCCCCCCCCCCCCCCCCCCCCCCTCTCCTCCTCAACCTTGTACTACGTGTCTGAATTTTTGCAGCGGCCCATGCGAGAACAAACAAAGCACTGCGGCACGCTGCTGCGATCTCCGCAGCTGTACTCCCCCACACCGCTTGAGCTTACTCAATAAAGGGTGGCGTGCTCACATGCAGCAAACATGGCCGCCACTTGGGACGCACCGAATGTACATAGTCAACAACGGCACTTGGATGCCACGAGCTGTGCTGTCATGCATGGAATTCCACAGAGTGCATCGAGAGTGTACATGTGGAATGCCTCCAGTCTAACCTTGAATCGAAGCTTGTTCGACGGGAAGGCACAGGAGTGCAGAGCGAGGCGGTGTATGTAGATGAGGGTACACATGCCCATCTGTATGTGTTCCCAATTGTGCAAGCAGGTGGTGGTAGCTCCGTGTCATGTCAGACTCTTGGTTGCTTTCCCAACATCCTCATTTCTGACACGGGAAGCTCAACTATTTTTTCATGGCCTTCATGCAGAGATTCAACCACACAGGTACATCATGCATGCTTGAAAGTAGGTGAGGGCAAAAATAGGCAGTTCATCTCATTGTCTCCTTGAACCTGCATCACAGATCAGCAAGAGGCCCCTCCGAAGGGCTTCACCACACATGAGACAGAGAAAGATCATTCACGAGGAACAATACTTGATGTCCAAAGCAAGAAAAGCTAGCAGAAGGTTGATCTTATGTCAGATCACAAGGGCAACAAGCCTGGAAGACAAGTCATGTGTAGTCCAAGGTGTGATCCACAACAGAAGCAAGGTCTTAGGAGAATCTCTTTCCAACAAGACAGCATTCATCTCCGTTGGCAAGCTCGTTGATCCAAGATGAAGAACCCATGGCGGGAGCTGTGTACAAAACGCTGATTGCCAGCTCGACGCGTGAAACACGCCACCCGCGGGAGCATTGCCTTCAGATTACTTTGGCACCCTCAGGTCTACGAGTTCCATTCCCTGTTTGCATACGACACTTGTGGAAGGCATCACTCCCATCCTCCTCGTCATTGCTGTTGTCGTTGTCACCATACCTATGATCTCAGACAACTCATATTGGATAGCTCTCCAGTGTTCCTGTTGAGCTCCTTATAAGGCTGAGAGTTGCATGGCAGCAAAAGGAAACCAAAACCTGCCGCAACACAGCCTGCTTTGTCGACGTCATCCATCATCCGGGTCATCCTCACATGCACAGGGCCATGTTCCATGTCCTCACACGACACTCGTTCTAGGCGTCACTGCAGGAATCCCCATCATCTCGCTCAAGGACTGAAAGTGGACGGCTCTCGGCATGCCGTGCTCCTTGTTCGGCCGAAATTTGCACAGAACGGCGCCTGCCACCCGCCACACAAACCGTACTGCTGCTTGGCTCAAGTCCCCTCCATCGCAATCCAAGGCATCCTCCTCATCGTCGTCGTCGTCCTCCGCATCCGCCTCCCCTCCTCCATCCCCATTGGCCCTCACCTCCCATTCGTTCTCACCTCCCATGGTCGGACCGCCACCAACACTCTTACCGTTGACACCAGCGTCTGGCACAGACATCCCTGACAGCTGGGACCGCCCTTGCAGTTCTTGGGTGGCCCGTGCCCTTGCCCAGCCGTACGCTGCTTCGTAGAGGCAGAGAGAACAGGCAATGACACTGCGGGGTTCTTTGGGCTGGGACACGCTGAACACCCAGCTGCCATAGAGCATCTGCACACACAAGTTTTCAAGAAAACAGATGCAATCTGTCATAGCCTTGGTGCCTCTTGGTCCCAAAAAAAACAGAAAAAAAATCGAGGAAAAGAAAGAGAAGGGAAGAAAGGAGGAGACGAGCAAGAGAAACAAAACAGGTCTTGACAAAACGGCTAAGGACCTGAGAGCCTTGGGTCACGACCCAAGCCTTGGGTCAAGAGAATGGTTACCTAGATCCTTCGGAGCATTGGCTGTGCAACTTGAAAGCACAATCCGCAAACTCT